>LPNX011011936.1:5981-21182 GCA_001517045.1 Pseudotsuga menziesii
GAAACAAAATAATAATATGTTAATTTATAATAATGACACAACAACAATCCTTATATGAGTATTATGAAATAATATTGACACTAAATTGATAATAAAATAAAACACAGTAATAACACATCACATGTAGAATTAAGTCATCAAATGTACAATGACCAAGAATTTATATTATAAAGTTCAAGATTTTTTTTATAGAGGAAATGAATAACAGTCATCTTAATGTACTATTAAAAGTCATTGAAGATTCTTCAAAATATCTCGAACATCAGGTGCCTTGTAGAATTTATTCAATAAGCTCCACAGATCAGCGATCAACCATTTATCCTCATTCTTTCCATCAAACGAAGGGGCAATAATCACATTTTCTTTGGGATTTTCTTTCTTTGTCTCCATTGAACAATCCACTAGAATAGTGTTAGTAGCATCATATTGAGAATACATACTCCACACTTTTTTCAGATGTTTTTTGTATATAACTTGTGTTGAATTATCAATGGCATTTTTTCCCTTTTGTTGTTTAATATCTGAAGCAGTCCATGTAAACAAAAAATTAGCTTTTAATGTTTCTAAAACCAGCTTTTTCATAACTCTTGTTGTGTTTTGTTTCAAAGATGTCGTCCAAATTGCAATGTCAAGAGATTCTTTTCTGGAACACATTTCAAGAAATGTTTTTGCATGTGGACGAAACCAAAATGATTTTTTCTATATCGTGTAATCTGCAGCCCTTTCCATTTTCTCAATAAATTCTTTTTGTGATGCATCACCATCAACGCTCTGATAGAAAATGTTATTCAATTCAAAAATAACTAATTTATTTTGACTTATAATAGCTGCCAAAACAATAATGGATAACATAGTTAATTCATTTTATTCATGCTACATAAATTATTAATAAAAAAAATTGTTGAAGAAATACACTCACTTTGAGTATTTTTTGTACTAGTTATAGATAAGCCACACTTCTCTTGTATTGTCTTCATAGAACCTAGAGCCAAAATAACAAACCTTCAATCAAATAGCAATAATACTTCTTTTAATCAAATTTTGTTTTATAAGACATATTTTATGTTTAATTAAAAATAAGAGACATGTGAAGTACCTGATATGATATCATGTTCTTGACTATGGCTTTGTTTCACATTCCCATGATCATTGTCTTTTTTCTCCTTATTTTCCACTGTAATAAACATATGAAATGTTATAAAATGTATCAACGAATAAAATTCATTAAATAAATAGACATACAATAAATCATATTAAAGACCTGTGATGGTATTATGTTTTTCATTATAGTTCTTTGGCACATTTGCTTGATTCATGTACTCATTCTCCTCGTCTGTAACTATAACCAATATATGAAATGTTATGAATTATACATGAACATTTTTTTCTAAAATCAAGAGAAACACCAAAATAAGCACACTATATGATATCATGTTTATTATTCCAATTGATATTCCATCTCCAGAATTAATTGCAAAGCTACATGGTTAATGTCTTGTTCTTATATTTATTTAAATACAAACATTCCAAAATATTATGACATGTGGAAACAAATAAATTTTAAAAATAATAAGAACAAAACAAATTATGTACCTGGTGTGGTATCTTCTTCTTCCTGTATTTTCATCTCCAAACGTTCTTCAACATTGTGCACATTATGTTGATCATTGCTTTGTTGCATAGTGTTGTTATTTGTTTCTTTACAATATCCACCATTAGTATTTATAGTAAACAACTTGCTAGTGAAAATATCTTAACAACGAAAGAAACAAAATAGTTATAGTAGTTATAGTAAACAACTTGTTAATCAAGATTTCTAAACAACAAAAGAAACAAAATAAATTATGTACCTGGTACGGTATATTCTTCGTCTTGTATTTGCATTTCCAAAATTTCTTCAACATTGTGCACACTATGTTGATCATTGCTTTGTTGCAAAGTGTCATCATTGTTTTCTTTACAATATCCGCCATTAGTAGTTATAGTAAACATCTTGTTAATCAAGATTTATAAATAGCATAGAATCCAAAGAATCACTAGAGAAAGAACAAAACAAGTACAATACCTGGATATTCCAACAGCAATATATTAGATATTGGTTTTTGCAATTGGAAGGATTCTTGATTAGTCAACATGGTAGTCCTTTGTAACTCATTTTCTACGACACATGCCATTCTTATTCCATATGTACAGCAAGCCTTCTGTAAATTTGTCCCCGCGTAAAGAGAAATAATCAAATTTAGATCACTATGTTGTTGATGCATTTGCAATAATTCTTCCCAGAATTCAAAATCTCTCTCATTTCCATCAGATATGTCTCTAAAAGTGTGAGAGTATCTTGAGGCCTCTAAACTTTTTGACTCTTCACTATAGAAATGTATAGTTAAAACTATATCATAACTATAGTTATTTTGTTCTTTATATTCATAAAGACCGGTAGCCATTTTATAGTTGACATTTGAGTCCTTGACAACAATCTCCTAAGCTTGGCGTACATCCTTACAAGACCAAATTTCTACTAAGATAATCATAGTAAAATATTTCAACCCATTTTTTTCGATAAAAAATGGAAATAATTCAATATAGTGATCCTTAAGGAATGATTCATCTTTCAAAGCCAATGTATCCAACACAACAAAGTCAGTGTATAACATTGGTTGAAACTGAGAAGGAAAAGAGTGCAAAAGTGTTGACAAGAGGCTAGGACCCCCATAATGACAACTGAATTCAAAATTGTCCTCAATTTCCTGTATATCTGTCGATGCATCAATTATTCTATCAAGGACCACACAGGCTTGTGGAGAAAGGGACTCTATTTTTGTATTTCATGATCCTTTTACATATTTACACCCTTCCATTGTCTTACAGAAGTTGGCAAATATGATATCAGTAATTCCATAATGCTCAAGAATATTGGATATTGTAAGAATCTTATCATTCATATTCTTATCATGACTTTTGCAATATGTTACCATTGCCTCCAAAATTGTTCTTTTGGTTTTCAATTGTGAACAATAATCTTTCATTTTTATGGCATTGGTTGGATGGTTCATTGGAATAGAAAACCAGACAGTTCCATCCAATAGTTTATCTGCTACAGAACACATTTCTTCAGTGGTTAGTCCCTGAAGGGGATGGAAAGAACTTGATACCAAACTGTTTAGACTATTTGTCTTATAGTTTGGATCCTTAGGTTGGTTTGGAGAACACATTAATGTCCCTAGTTTGTAACAATTAAAAACAACTTCCCATTTATCCCAAGTAGTATCATCAAGATATATCAAGACTTTTTTTTCAGCAAAGTTTGTTAGTGCACAATCGAACAAAGGAAATGCAGTTGCTAGCTTTCCTTGATCTTGTGCCATGTGCTTATTTGAAAATAGAGTACATGGCACAAGCTCAAGGTATAAGCTAGCAACCACCAATCACCATGCCTAGGGTTTTTCTATTGGAAAGCTAGCGACTGCTAGCTTTCCTTCTAACATGGTTATGTGTGTTATGCTAGATGGAAATTCTTATGGTTGAAGGAAAGCTAGCATTTGTTCAAAATAGAGCACATGGCACAAGCTCAAGGTATAAGCTAGCAACCACCAATCACCATGGACATGGTTTTTCTATTGAAAAGCTAGTGACTGCTAGCTTTCCTTCTAGCATAAGCATGTGTGTTTATGCTAGAAGGAAAGCTAGCAGTCGCTAGCTTTCCTTGATCTTTTGCCATGTGCTTATTTCAAAATAGAGCACATGCCACAAGCTCAAGGTATAAGCTAGAAACCACCAATTACCATGGACAAGATTTTTTTATTGGAAAGCTAGCGACTGCTAGCTTTCCTTCTAGCATAAGTATGTGTTATTATCCTAGAAGGAAAGCTAGCATCTGCTAGCTTTCCTTGATCTTGTGCCATGTGCTTATTTGAAAATAGAGTGCTTTCCTTCTAGCATAAGTATGTGTTATTATCCTAGAAGGAAAGCTAGTGACTGCTAGCTTTCCTTGATCTTGTGCCATGTGCTTATTTGAAACTAGAGTACATGGCACAAGCTCAAGGTATAAGCTAGCAACCACCAATCACCATGCCCAGGGTTTTTCTATTGGAAAGCTAGCGACTGCTAGCTTTCCTTCTAACATAAACACGTGTGTTATGCTATAAGGAAATACTTATGCTAGAAAAAAAGCTAGCATTCGTTCAAAATAGAGCACATGCCACAAGCTCAAGGTATAAGCTAACAACCACCAATCACCATGGACAGGGTTTTTCTATTGGAAAGCTAGCGACTATTAGCTTTCCTTCTAGCATAAGCATGTGTGTTTATGCTAGAAGGAAATGATTATGCTAGAAGGAAAGCTAGCAGTTGATAGCTTTCCTTGATATTTTTCCATGTGCTTATTTCAAAATATATCACATGACACAAGCTCAAGGTATAAGCTACCAACCACCAATCACCATGGACATGATTTTTCTATTGGAAAGCTAGCGACTACTAGCTTTCATTCTAACATAAGTATGTGTTATTATCCTAGAAGGAAATTCTTATGCTAGAAGGAAAGCTAGCAGTCGCTAGCTTTCCTTGATCTTGTGCCATGTGCTTATTTGAAAATAGAGTACATGGCACAAGCTCAAGGTATAAGCTAGAAACCTCCAATCACCATGCTCAGGGTTTTTCTATTGGAAAGCTAGCGACTGGTAGCTTTTCTTCTAACATAAGCATGTGTGTTATGCTAGAAGGAAATGCTTATGCTAGAAGGAGAGCTAGCATTCATTCAAAATAGAGCACATGGCACAAGTTGAAGGTATATGCTAACAACCATCAATCACCATGGACAGGGTTTTTCTAATTGAAACCTAGCAACTGTTAGCTTTCCTTCTAGTATAAGCATGTGTGTTTATTTTAGAAGGATATGCTTATGCTAGAAGGAAAGCTAGCAGTCGCTAACTTTCCTTGATCTTTTCCCATGTGCTTATTTCAAAATAGAGCAAATGGCACAAGCTCAAGGTATAAGCTAGCAACCACCAATCACTATGGACATGATTTTTCTATTGGAAAGCTAGCGACTGCTAGCTTTCCTTCTAGCATAAGTATGTGTTCTTATCCTAGAAGGAAATGCTTATGCTAGAAGGAAAGCTAGCAGTCGCTATCTTTCCTTTATCTTGTGCCCTGTGCTTATTTGAAAATAGAGTGCATGGCACAAGCTCAAGGTATAAGCTAGCAACCACCAATCACCATGCCCAAGGTTTTTCTATTGGAAAGCTAGAGACTGCTATCTTTCCTTCTAACATAAGCATGTGTGTTCTGCTAGAAGGAAAGCTAGAATTCGTTCAAAATAGAGCACATGGCACAAGCTGAAGGTATAAGCTAGCAACCACCAATCACAATGGACAAGGTTTTTTATTGGAAAGCTAGCGACTGTTAGCTTTCCTTGTAGCATAAGCATGTGTGTTTATACTAGAAGGAAATGCTTACACTAGAAGGAAAGCTAGCAGTCGCTAGCTTTCCTTGATCTTTTTCCATGTGCTTATTTCAAAATGGATCACATGGAACAAGCTCAAGGTATAAGCTAGCAACCACCAATCACCATGGACATGATTTTCTATTGGGAAGCTAGCGACTGTTAGCTTTTCTTCTAGCATAAGTATGTGTTCTTATCCTAGAAGGAAATGCTTATGCTAGAAGGAAATATAGCAGTCGCTAGCTTTCCTTGATCTTGTGACGTGTTCTTATTTCAAAATAGAGTACATGGCACAAGCTTACGGTATAAGCTAGCAACCACCAATCACCATGTCCAGGGTTTTTCTATTGGACAACTAGCGACTGCTAGCTTTCCTTCTAGCATAAGCATTTGTGGTTATGCTTGAAGGAAATGCTTATGCTAGAAGTCCTTGATCTTTTTCCATGTGCTAATTTCAAAATAGGGCACATGGCACAAGCTCAAGGTATAAGCTGGCAACTACCAATCACAATGGACAAGGTTTTTCTATTGGTAAGATAGCAAATGCTAGCTTTTCTTTTAGCATAAGCAAGTGTGTTTATCCTACAAGGAAATGCTTATGCTAGAAGAGGTTATTTAGCATAAATAATTGTTTGGAAAATTGTTTTTTAAAGGAAAATGTGAAAATCATACAACAATATATCGTAGTGAAAACAATAACCTTAGAGACCTATCGTCCTTCCACCCAAATGTAACTGGGCCTCTCAAAGGACATCTTCCTTGATGGTGATGAAATCCACCAAGTGATTATCCCGCAGAGGTAACAAAGAGTCAGTTATAATGAAGATACTAGCGGTGATGAAATCCACTAGTTCGACAAAATCTGTCTCAGGTACTCTCGGCTTCCACGACAGTCACCTATAAGGAATGACATCCTAAGTTGGTCACTAAGTACCTTCGTCAAATGGAGAAAGAGCAGTTATCCCTCGAATGGTATTGGGTCATCTCCTTTTCAACAAGTGGTGGTGAGCCCACTTGAGAGAACATACACCCGCTACCTTGGGTTTGACCTCCTATGGCGCGGCGCCGGTCTTTCACTTACCCCGTGTGGCTATACACGACCACTTGATTTAGAAGGATTTTTATAGCACCCTAAGGACAACAACTATGTTTTTCAAGTGAAAAAATGATTAAGGGGCATTATTTGGATGCCTAGCCCCAAAATCCTACCTAAACTACAAGATTCTTTTGTGCCCTCCTATGGAGGTATTAAGTGAGTAGAATTAAGCTATTTTTGAACTTAGTGAGTGACGAGAGAGTTTCTTGTGTGTGTGTGTGTGTGTGTGCATCAAAGAAAGTGATGGTTTTGAGCGCACATGAGATATTGCATATAAATGAAAAGACGTTTCTTTTAAAATGAAAATAATGCAACTCAACCTAATAGAAAAACCAACTAAAATATGAAAATTTGTTTGTAATGCTAGAAAAAATCTTTTCGTAAGTTGAACATAAACAATAAACAAATAATCAATCTAATCAATAGTTGTGGAAACTACGAATCATGTAAAAAGTTAGTAAGTACTCTCTCTATATATATGGGGGGGGGGGGTGTACTATAAATGAAATATAGTTTTGGGAAATATATTTTGGTAGTAGATGAGTATTAAGGAAAGATAATATATATACAATATGTGTAAATTTATATGGATTTCTTAGAACTCTCGAAATTCATGGCAATGGAATGTAGTTGTGGGAATTATGAACCTAGAAAAGGTTAATAAGTGTACATTGTATATTTTGGTACTTAATGAATATTAATAAAATTTAATAGTTGTACAATGTGTGTATTAGTAGTATAAAAATTTGATAACAAAGCTTGACATAATAGATGAGAAGGGAAATTTTCTAAGCATAGAAACATTCCAAAAAGCCAAAGTTCAACATATCTAATTGTTGTTGTACACATAAACTTTGAGTGTTATTATGTGATATATCTATATGATCTAAATATGACCTTCCATATGTACAAGTGTATCATATACAAAATATGCCCCTACTTCTGCCATATATTCTTGGTCTCAAATGACAACATAAACCCTATTAGTTCCATTACTATTGAATGTGAGCTAGGTTCTTTCATTTCTCATTAGCCACTACAATCACATTGCTCACAAACAACATAATGCTATCTTGATTCTGAATAACCTTTTGGTCAATCACACCTTCATCATGTGTGTCCTTGGTCACTTGACTAATAACCTTTTGGTTAGTCATACCTTCATCATGTGTGTCTTGAATCACTTGACTACACTCATAATTTGTATCATAAGCTCTTCAAATCAATCTAAATCTTTTAATATTACATTCTAAAAATTCCATGGTAAAGTTTGAATATTGAAAATTTTAACTTTATTGGTACCCTCAAGCTTGTTTAAGATGATTTGCAGCTACAAGGTCATGAATATAGATCAATATTAATGAATACAACTTACTGTAGAGACCATTGAATGGAATGTAATTTTTGGGGCCCTCTTAATATAATGTTATTTTGTGCCATTTCTTATGTCTTTGCATTAGTAATGGTTGCAAAGTTTTTTGGATATAGTTTTGTGTAACATGTAACAACAATTTCTTAGAAATATTAGCATAGGAGAGTCCTAGTTTAAATAGACGAATCCATAGTTATTTCGAGTCAAAACATGAGGCAATCTCAAGTTCTTCAACAAGCCAAGTTCTTCCATCTCAACTATATCTTCAGTTAATTTGAAATAATATATTATTAAATTGCATGTATTAAATATTATCAACATCAAGAAAAAAAGTCATAATATTATCTTGATGACATGCGTTGGTGTACAAGTGGGCTCACTCTTACATCTACAGAAACCATTACTACGAAAGTTTGAATCATTTTGATGCACCAAGCTCTATGAACTTCTTTTCAAATCATACAATGATTTTTCTAGCTTATAAATTATGTGCTCTTACCTCTATTTACATACTCATGTGTTTGGTTTACATAGGCTTCTTCT
Organism: Pseudotsuga menziesii; assembly: GCA_001517045.1. Lineage (NCBI taxonomy): Eukaryota > Viridiplantae > Streptophyta > Pinopsida > Pinales > Pinaceae > Pseudotsuga > Pseudotsuga menziesii. Next base: position 14,436 of record LPNX011011936.1, read on the forward strand.
TCTAAGATGTCATTCAAGAAGCATAACTTTGCATCCATCAAATATATTGCCCACCTATTGCTGCCTCTTAAAGCCAAAACTACCCTAACTATGTCCAACCTTTTTCTTAGGAGCAAGGTTTCTCCATAATCCACACTAGTTTGCTACAAAAATCCTATCAACACAAACATTGTCTTGTATTTTTCCACTCCACTTTTTTCATTAAATTTAATTTTATAAATACATTTAAATTCAATATTATCCTTTCCTTCTAGCATATCCATAAGATCTCATGTGTCGTTATTTATTCATTAATGAAATGGATCCAACTTATCTTCCATAAAACCATCTCCAAAACACATAGGCTCCCATGAAAATAATGCACATTTGGCTTGCATATCCAAATCAACATGCTCGTCATAATTTTTTCTTAAACTCTTAGTATTTTTATTTTCTTAAACTCTTAGTATTTTTATTTTCTTAAACTCTTAGTATTTTTATTTTCAAGAGACGCAGTTGGAGCTCCCTTCCTGTTGATAAGGAAATAATCAGCGGCCCCACACCTCTTAGAGAAGATACGACCACATTGATGGTTAGAAATATTCCTTACACGCTGAGGTAAGTTAGGAAGATAAATCTCTATCTCTACTTGATGATAATGATTAAGATTGTGTCAATTTGTAATAAAAGATTCTTGTTGTTTTACTCTGCAGAAGCGATACTATGTTGAATTTACTAGACGAGCACTGTTCCTAGTGGAATGAATATCTTGAGCAGGAGAGCCACAGAGGTGAGGAACCGATCTCTGCATTTGATTTCTTTTATCTTGTCCCAAGAAGAAATTCAACAGTGGAAAACAGAAGAAATTTATTTTCCTTCTGTTCTAGCCCTAATTTATGCAGCACAAATTTTGTATGAGGAACATACCCTGCTGCATCTATCTGAACAATCAGTTCCCCCAATGTTGTGTAAATATATTCTGCTTGTGGATGCAATCTGTCATCTACATAGAATGCATGAACCTTGTTTTGGAGAACAATCCAACTTTGACCTGGCTCCTTTACTATCCCCCTGTCTTTCATAATTTTTCGTACTCTTGCTACATCATCCCACCTGCTTTCTGAAGCATATATCTTTGACAGTAGACCATATGGTGCAGAATCCTGTGGCTCTAACTCTAGCAGCTTTTCTGTAGCATGCTTTCCCAGCTTCATGTTGCCATGAATTTTGCAGGCACTGAGCAAGGTTCCCCACACAAAAGCACTTGGCTTGAATGGCATTTTATTGATAAATCCCTCTGCCTCATACAGATGCCCAGCACGGCCAAGTTGATCAACAATACAGGCATAATGCTCCATTAAGTTGAAATGTAATATATATATATATATGAAACGTTGCACCAAATCGTGACATCATGTGGCAAGCAACATTTATAGAAGAGCTTAGTCTATGTGGAAAATAGTCATCCAATAATAAGTAATGTGGCTAAATAGTCATCCAATCCTTCCACTCCATGGTTCAAGACTATATGCATCAAAATATTAAGTAGACCACAAAAACAACAAGAATAAAATGTGTGTTATTGTTAGTCTTTTTGGACCATGTTGAATTTGGTAAAGCATTTTGATAGATCATCTTTCATGGGATTATTTTTAAATTTTCAAAGTGAGATGTATGGTTTTTTAAATATATATATTTAATGATTACCATTAATCTATGTTACCTGACACGTCCATACTGGCCCACGTGTCCGTACCTGCAGTGTCCACGTCAAGACACGCTACGGTACATGTCCAACACATGGTCAAAACGTGTCTTATCCCTGAGACACATGGTCAACGCATGTCCGACACTCTTTTGTAACGTGTCTCGATTTTAGGACACGTGTCCTTTGATGGTTTAATTAGGGGTCTCGATTTTATGACACGTGTCCTTTGATTGTTTAATTAAAGATGTGAGGAGTCTTTTGTCTAAGTGGGACTATCTCTATTCATGTTAAAGGTAGTTCAAGTGTGGTTTGATTTTTAGTTGGATCATAAAGGGTTTTTGTTGTTTTGCTCCTAGCATGGATGGGATGATCTTGAAGACATGTTGGTGGAGGTCTTTCTATTAACAGCCTTAATTTCTATTAGTCCAATTTTATTTAGGCTCAAAGTTTCTATTAACAATTTTCATGCTAAGGATATATTCACAATAAATGATCGATAGGTTTATGATTGAATATTACCACTTTTGCTAACTCCTATGTCTACAAACTTGCCTCTATCATTTTATTGTTGCAATGAATGTTGCTTGGTGCTTCTCCTTAGGTCATGAAGAACTTCATTCTTCCTTGTTTTTCATGCATTACACACGCGGCGATTAAGTGTGGCGTATGTTCTCCACCTCGCCCCATGCCTTTCATTAACCACATGGAAACACACTCGATATCTTAACGCTAATACCTTAAAAGTCATGTTTAAGAGAATTCACTTCGCTATCTCCAATCCCATCAACAAATGCGTGCCATCAATCTCAAGGTCCAAATAAAGGATATTCATGGCATATATCAGGAGATGAAATCTATGCCCTCCACTATTAATCACCTAATTAAAAGGCCGCGATCGGGTATGGAAAAACGTTCACTGTATATTTACGCGTATTGGTGTAATAATATTGTTTGATTCCTTTGCTTTGTTCTCGAGATTGAGAGTTCTCTTCTTGTTGATATAAAATTAAAATAAGGGTTGATATAAAATTAACACGTCAATGTTGTAGGGTATTTAATTTTTAAAGGTTGATGAGAATGTAGAGATGTCGCTCCCGAGTTGCCACCTTTCTCCACAAGAGGTGTCCTCCTTTCCATCCCTCCAAATGTCCCTTATCCAATGGTCCACAAAGCTCCACATAATATCCCAGTAGAATTTAGGTGCAAATAAAAACAATTCAATGCTTCAACCACCCAATTCATAAATGAAGCCAACCCTCGAGAAAAAATTCTAATCTCCCAACTCCCAATACACATACTCTACCACCTTAGCAGGCATAATTTCATTAACTGCAATATTCTGTGCAATTTAGTAACATTCTTAATTTATTCCATTTCTACTGTAAACTGGAACATACTCTTGCCCTCATGAGCTTCAATATTTTGAACCAGGAAGATTTATCCGTTATTCTGGTCGACTATCGATGCAGGCCAATTATTCCATTGGATGATACAAGTTAAATTATGTGAACAGAGTGAGCCAATTATTCTATTTAAATGAACTTGAAGCATGATAGGATTTGCAGTATGAAACAAATGATCATGATCTCAAAAGGAGTAAAGTGAGATGAAATTGACATTGTTAGTCTTCAAGAAACATGCATCCTACCTCAAGCCTTCGCTTAGTTCTTGGTCTTCAAAAGAAAACTCAAGTCTCAGATTTGATATTTGGTTTCCAAATATCAAATATTTGGTTTACTAAAATCAACTAATGCTACAGGGTTGATGGCCTATATCGGGGCCCAAGGAAACCACACAAGCTCCCCATAAGGAATATTTGACATGTGATAAAGATATATTGAAAATTTTGAATTTTAACACACCATTGATGGTTATTTTGATCTCAACATGGTCAAGGGGAAAATCACTGTAGGTATCAATCCATAACATTTTTTTACACCACTAATAGGCCATGCTCAAAGCCCAAGCCCACTTGAAAATCCCTACATAACAACTATTTTACATTTGAATAATATATCATGGCTCAAAGTTTAGAAACCTACAGGTGATTCTAAAGAACCAATTCATGGTATAGAAGTTAGATATATGGTCTTAGGCAATAAAATTTATCTACAACATTGATGTGCCATGAATGACGACTAAGCCTACCACACAATAGTTTCATAAAGAAGTTTTGTTCTGTGAGGAATATACCATGGCTATTTCAAGGTTTAAGATACTAGGGATGGTTATCACTACCTAGGCCATCATAAAAGGATTCTTTTTCATAGGTTAGCTGATCCGGAGGATTATTCATCTTTAAAGTATATCGATCCAAGATAAAGAGTAATGGTACAATGGTTGTTTTAGATGGTTCATGCATAGAGAATGCTATGCCATAGATTGTTGCTTGTAGCTGATCCAGAGGATTATTCATCTTTAAAGTATATCGATCCAAGATAAAGAGTAATGGTACAATGGTTGTTTTAGATGGTTCATGCATAGAGAATGCTATGCCATAGATTGTTGCTTGTTGCATATTATATATATATATGCGGTGTGTGTTAACCAAAAAAATTGTGGCTCGTCATGTTGCAACAACTTTATACATAAGGGTAACATATCGGAAATGGCATATGAAAAGCGGTGAAAAACGGTGAAATGTTACATCGGTTATATCATATGGTATATCATACGTTTTGTGCGTCCAGTCTTATTTGCAACATCATGTGACAAGAGCTTGCACAAAGTACGAAGCAAAGTTTATGCACCCTCTTAAGACCGGTCACATATTAAGATGGTGAGCTCGCACAAATCGTCTTTGCACTGGCCAATGTGTATATGATGAGCCCGCAATACCATGGTGCAACCATCAAATGTGTATCGTCGCATGTAGATTCAAGCTTGCACATGGGACAACGAGTTTAGTTTTGTTCACAGATCATGGTCTTGACTCTTGGCATTGCGGAGGGGCTGCACAATGTACCATTTTGTGCACCCTCCAAGGACTAGTCTCCAATCATAACCGTGAGCCCGCACAAAACGATACAATGTGACTCTGTGCACTATCAAATAGATTTTGGTTGAATGTTCGATGGAGCCCGCACATCATTATGTAACATTGGTTGAATGGTCGATGGAGCCCGCACATCGGTATGTAACATTGGCTGAATGGTCGATGGAGCTCGCACGGTTGATGAGCCAATAGCTCGATGCTTGAAGTCGTTGCACAAAACACATGTGGCAACAACAACAACTCATCGTTCAAATCTACATGGAAGACTTCTGAACCGACCTCTTGCCTCATAGCTGCTTCTTCGAGTGTGGAATCCCCAGTATGCTTGTACAATGTCTTCTTCAACGTCTTCTCGCATGGAATCCCCAATATCCTTCCTCGCAGATTAGCTTTGTTCCTTCCTCGCAGAACTTGTTTAGACGGACGGGAAGCGCCGATGATTAAGACATACTGGAGAGGAAGTATGGCGCACCATAGAGTATTGTACATAAAATTAAATGGCCATATTGAATGTTGACCTTGGCTTGATGGGATCAGATCTAGAAAATCCGGCGAGGATGACTATGGTGTTTTCGAAGATGTACTGGGTTGTCCATCGTCTACAGTAGTATAAGGCATATGAAGACTTGCTTAATACGGTAGAAGAAGTAGTATGAAGAGTTGCTGATGATTAATACACTGTATACATGTATTGATGGAGGTGCATGGAGCATGGAGGATGGAATACACCATGGTGTCGGTGGCTTCTGGATATTATACAACATGCACGAGGGTCTAGCCCTCTTAAATACTCTGCTGCATAGTATTATTCACCAACATACACCATGGTGTCGGCTGCTTCTGGATATTCTACATCTACAAGAGTCTATGCCCTCTTAAATACTATGTTGCATGTAGAGCATTGCTAGCCTTTAAATTTCACTCTAAAATCATGCAAAATTTCTCATGTTCGTACTTGAAATCTATGTTTCTCTAAAAAACAAAGTAGAAACGAAACTGAGATGAAAACCATGGTTTTTTTCAGCCGTTCTCATTTCTGGAATGGAGAAACATTTTCTTACGAAATGATTCGTTTCCGACAACGGTTTTAGCAGAAACCTTTTGCGTTTTTCTTAAAACGTGGTCCGTTGCTGACCGTTTCTTGCACGAGCTAGTGACTTGGAAGTTGGCGGGTGGTAAGTTTGATGAATTAAATGCTGAATTAATTGACAAGATTGAAGCCAGCTCGATGGAGTATTATGGAAGGAAGCTTGCTCTCTACCACCCATCGCCAGTCCTAAGTTTACTCAAACTTTTGTATCTCTGCTGTGAGAATAGTAAGGCAGAGGAATTTTTAGACTTTAGTCCATACTAAATTGTTCATGTGCTGGGGGAGAAATAGTTGCTTTGAGAATTTGTGAACAGTGAGGCAGAGGAAGTGGAGCCTAAGAAGGAGTGTTTGTTCATGCACTGGAGGAGAAATCGTTGCTGTGAGAAGTTGAGAATAGTGAGGCAGAGGAAGTGGAGCCACTGATAAGGAGTGCCTCACGCCACAGTTGGGTTGTCGACGTTGTCCCGTGATTAGGTATTGTTAAAATTTTGTCACATGCTCAAATTAAGATGTCTTCTTCCAAGCGTTTACTAATGAGAACATTTTCAAAAATTTACTTGGTCGCTGATGTCTTCATCAGCAAGCTCTTCCTGGTAATATGAGTTTTATGAACTCTCTCATATCATAATTACTACATCCAGTTTCCTACATAATGAAGAACTTAAAACGATGGCAGGGTGTCTTATATTGAGGTCTTCATTTTCAGAGGGCCAGGCAGGAAGTCGCATGCATTGTGAATGATATTGGTTCCATTTAAAATCATGAAAAAGGTATATACCATTGTCAAAATACTAAAAAAGTATGTTAGGGGAGTTCTTAATAAAACTAAGAATGTCTGAGGATGTAAATATCCAGAACAGATGAAACCAAATGGTGTTGCTGTTACGGAGAGAAATTCCTATGGCTTGGGGTACCACAACAGACAGCTAGACTCCAGAAATCAATCTTCTCCAATATGCAATAGAAATAAACAAT
>LPNX011011944.1:4453-16862 GCA_001517045.1 Pseudotsuga menziesii
TAGTTTATAAAAATTTAATAAATACGCATTTAAAAGTAAAATATATTAGTATAGATCTGTCTTAAAAAGGTATTTGCCAAGTCTTGAGAGGGATTAAATCTTTCGTGCTGCAAAATATCTTTTTAGAGTGTAAAAAATTGAGGAAATATTTTAATTTATCTAATTTGTGTAGTTATATATATATGAAGTTGTAAATGTTTTAAACTAATTTCAGTTGATATGCTATTTTTTTTATTTTTTTATAATATTTTTTTATTTTTTCAAAAGTACACTTGTCAGTTCTAGGATGAGCAAGAAAGGAGTTACACATATCTCCTTATTAAAATGTTGAATACACCTCTTTCAACCAAAAACTTAAGTATATAGATGACTCATTAATCTTTGTCGTTGTTAAATGACTATTAATAATAACAACTAAAAGTGATATAACTTGTTCTTCCATTGTCATTCTTATTTCATTGATAAGATAAAAGCGATGCACAGTTTTTATAACTTGTTCTTCCCATTGTCATTCTTCTTTCATTGATAGTGTGAAAAGCAAAATAAGGTTTTATACAACTATGCCTCTTCCCTACCTTGTAGGGGTACAAAATGTTCGATAAAAGAAGATAAGGTGGCTGGCTAAAGACTCACCTAGCGAAATAAAAATCTTTGTGACAAGTGTGGTATCATTTTCCTATCACAATATTCTTTTTCGTTTATTTTTCGTTGCATGTTCACATGCGAACTTGTTGTCTACCCGGGCCCTTGACCCTTTTCTATTAGCTAAAATAAAAATGCCATCTTTCGGTTTGTCATTTGATGCCAACCTCCTATCCACTTTTAGTAAGAGTACTAACATTGAATGATGTAAAAGAAAGAGGCGTGATAAGGATATTAATCAGATCATTTCAACGTCACTCTCACAACAGCCAAAAAGATCAAATTTGTTTTTCCCATGCAGCAAAACTACTTTTCAGTCGCCTTATTTCACCCGTTTCTGCGAAACGCTTTCGGGCGCCACATTACCGCCAAAAGTCCCATGTGAAGGCGACCGAAAAACCTGTTTCACACTGCTGAAATATCTACAACGCCGGTTACTATGCGTAAGATACTGGCAGTAAAGTTCAGCGCATCTTATGAGCTAGGTAGAGAGGTTGGCTTTATTTTGTGGCAAAAATTAATTAGTTTAATAAAGTAACGATTGTTATTGTAGGTTTATTGTTAGTTAGATCTTAAGATGCTAAGATTTAATGGTTAACAATGAATATAGAACAGTAATCATCCGGCTGAAACAAGTTTATTGCTGATGATTAGATCTCAAAATAGTAAGATCTAATAGCAAGATACTAAGATTTAATAGTCAGTAATAAACCTCCCCAACAATCATTCCTCTGCCACATGCTGATTCCGTTGTGTTGTTTGTTAAGCCTATCAACAGTACATCAATACGAATACGAATAAAGACAGACATCATCAATGCATAGAATGTATGTACGGTGGCTAACTTTTCCGGGGAATGTATTAGGGTTTGGAAAAAGTATAAATAATGGCATAGCGTGCTTCAGTTTCCACTTGCTCGACACATTTCTTCGTCACTTTCATTAGCCATCATTCTGTTTTATAAATCACTTCAAATCCAAAATACTAGAATATTTTCGAGAGTTTTGTTTGCTTCCATTACTTGATAGACAGCGGATTTCCCTTGGCCATATTTTTTCAGGGCCTTCGGCAAATTTTGGTAATTTATTTCATCTTTTTGTTGATATGAACAGCAGTTTAATTTCGTTTTGGGATTTTTTTTACTGAAGCTGTTCTGTTTCTTTGCAGGAGAAAAAGATCAAGGAAGTATAAGTGTTTGCGGCGTTCCCTTATTAGATCATTAGAGATCTGTCCATGTTTTTGAGAATCCACAGAAGTCGGTCAAAATTTAGAAGAAAAATTCATAGCTTAGAGGTTCTCTCTCCATTTTTGTAGGGTAAAACAGTGAACTTTGGTTGAGATTTTGCTGTAATGGCCCCGATATCTTTGCCTCCAGGGTTTAGATTTCATCCCACAGATGAAGAACTAGTAGCATATTATTTGAAGAGAAAAGTTCATTCTTGGAAGATAGAGCTTGACATTATTCCAGAGATTGATCTCTACAAGTGTGAGCCGTGGGACTTGCCTGGTAAGTTACATTCTCTTTGTTGTTTATTGTGAATCGCTGTTTTTAAGATATAGAAATTCCTGTTCGCCAACAAACATCCATCAAGAAATTAAGATTGCTGGATATTTCTATAAAGTCTTCAATATACTGTGAAATAATTTGCTAAATAGAATCCTGATCCTATTATTGCTATAAAATTTGTAACTTAAAGATTCGTCCCGGCATTCTTGTGTGCAGAGAAATCCTTTCTTCCTGGAAATGATCAAGAATGGTATTTTTTTTGCCTGAGGGACAGGAAGTATCCAAACGGGTCAAGAACAAACCGAGCCACGGAAGCTGGTTACTGGAAGGCTACGGGAAAAGATCGTAAAGTTAGCTCTCATATGCGTCCTATTGGAATGAAGAAAAGTCTTGTATTTCACACAGGAAGAGCGCCTCATGGCTCTCGAACAGACTGGGTTATGCATGAATATCGTCTAGACGAGAATGAGTGCGAAGCCTCAGCTTCGTTGCAGGTATCGAATTTTTGTGAACTGTTGTTACCTTTTTCTTTTCTCAAGGGACCAATGGATTGGAAAATTAAATTACCAAAAGAATCATAAGAACTTAGTTAAATTCGCTAAAATAATCAATTATTGGGGCGATGTGAAAAAATAACATGACCATTCCTTAAACTTCAGAGAAATTAACTTGTTTACTGTTTTAGTAACGATATTTCAATTTCTCATTTCGTGAGATGTAAAATAGTTGATGTTAGTTATACTTAAAATTAAGTGGTAATGTAATAGGTTTAAATCTCACTGATACTAAAATTTCAATCATTTTAAGTGTTGGTGTCATTTAGAATGGATGCACTTTTTTAGTGATTTTCAACTTAAATGTTTTTGATTCTCCTACTAGTCTAACAAACCTACTAGTCAAAGATTCTTTGAACAAGAAAACCAATAACAAACCCGCTAGTCTAACAAACCTACTAGTCAAAGATTCTTCTTCTTAACCAACAAAAAACTCTATCTCAACTTCTCATTTTTTATTTGAATATATGAATATATGTTTAAGAAAGAAATGTCCCAGAGGCTAATTGCACTAAGAGAACCAATTGTACTTTTTTTTAAAGGAAAATTTGAGTCGGCAACAGGAATTCGTTGACCATGTTATTACCCTACCCGCGCATGTTACTATAGCATAGATCATAGTTTGGTTTTGGGTGAAGAATAATTTATAATATATGTCTCGTCTCTATTTCTGGATGTATACTTTATATGGTTCCAAAATCTGATTCGAGTAAAACGTACAGGAGGGTTATGCTTTATGTCGGGTTTTCAAAAAAAACGGGCCTGGGCAAAGGATTGGACTACACTCCAGTGCAGTCGTTGCGAATGATTTCTCCTGTGGCTTACCCAATTCGTGTAATAAAAACATGCTTTTATCCCTGGAAGAGCAATCTGAAGAGAAGCCATGTCCATTCTCGCATGTGGAAGCGGAGGATCAAACAAATTCAAGAGAAATATCTTCTCAAGTTATAAACGACAGGACTGTGGATGATGGAGTTTCGGAAAGAAAGTTACAATTAGCAAGTTATGGTACTGCTAGTTGCAGTTTCCCCTCAGGCCATTCCAAGGTTTCAGAACCATGTTCTGCACTTCAATATATTGTGATTACTTTTCTGTTTTTTGTTTCTTAGTGTCTTTTCTCTGTCTGTATAATCTTTATTGAAACGTTTTATGTTGGGTTTTCCAGGTTGAACTTAATGAAACTTCACGCTCACACAAGGTTGGAGATTTTCGTCATATTAAAAGCTGTTTAAGCCTTTCTGACTCGACAATGCGCACTACGCATTTAGTTGAAGAGCAAGTCCATTCATCTCTGGAAGAAGAAGAGATATTAAAACAACTTTATATAGATGCGCAGGAGAATAGTTATGTAAGCCAATTTATTACCGGTGATGTTGCTGATATTCATAAAAATGAAGATTATCTTCAACTTGATGATTTCGTACCTGACTGGAATATAGAAAACACTCTTAAAAATCCCAGAAACTCTATCGGACAAGAAGATGCTGATCCATTTTCACTGAATAGCTTTGGTTTACAAGACTATAATTCGGAGAGTTTCAATGACAGGCCCGAACAGCTTCTCTTCTTTAACCGTTTTCTGAGGCAAAATTCAAACCCTGAAAGTTTAGCATGCATGTTAACATAACCTTGTAAAGGGTGCAACACTTATGGAAAAAGCAAGCCAACTTAGTGTTCACTCGGAGGTGTAAATTATTCATGTAAGGTGAAATTTAAGGTGATTTTATTGATATTTAAATACATGTTAACTGTATGAAAGATCTAGACAATATAAACACAATGTATGGAGTACAGAATGACAAAATTACTGTATGGAAAGTTTTCTCAAGATGACTGTCCTCTTTTATATAATAAATAAAACGTAAAACACAGTTCTGCCATATCCATGTATCTGTCCTCATGATAAGTTTGCAAAGTAGGCAGTGTTGCTTCGAGTTAGTTGCCATGGTTGGTTTTGTTTCATTTTCTTTTTTATTCAATCTGTATCTCTGTTTTTGTTGAATTATGCTAAAATTAGCATCTAATCATAAATAAAGTGGTTGATAAATGTTGATAGACACAACCAACCACTTAATTTTGTAAAGATAAATGTTGATGGACACAACCAACCACTTAGTTTTGTAAAGATAGATGACTGTTAAACAAAGACTAAAATATATAATTTTATATCCATTAGTCATAGCAGATTGTTACCCTTAATACTAGCATAGATCAGTCTAAAGAGGATCTATCAAGTTGAGAGGGATCCAATCATTCCAAACCTGTTTTTAAAGCAGAAATGTTGAGCAAGCCTGCAATGCAATGTTTATGGGTTTAATTTATTTAATTTATCTAAATAATTTAAGTTTAATTTGAGGAGACATGCTATTTTTAATAATATTTTATTATTTTTTATAATGCACCTCTAATTTGATGAGACATCTCTTCATTATTGGGCTGTAGAATGAGCCACTTCTAGACAATAAGAACAAAACAAAACCATTTAATAAACAATAAAAACAAAATACTGATGTGATAAAAGACAATTAACACAAAACAAATCTTACATGTTTCTTTAACCACTCTTTAATTCAATCTTATTTAAATATAAAACTACCATGAAATGAATCTCATACAGTTATGACACATAGGTTAAGAAAGTAAACTGTTTATATAAAATATTTTTAATTACATATACTATAAATATATGAATGCATTTATATAATAAAATCAAAATTATATTTAAAAGTAAAAATATAAAATCTCAAACCAAACAAATTAAGTGATAATGGCCAATTATTAATAATTATTTTAATAAAAAAATATAAACTTATTTGTATTTTATAATGCTTAAATAATTAAAATTTAATTTTTAACTTACTTTTAAGAATTTAATTATCCTAAAATTCTATATCATATTATAATTATAGTTAGAATATTAAACAAATTCATAATTTCTATACATGAAATATTAATACGGCTGAAATACCATAACAAAATATAATATCTAGAAATATAAAAATCATTAAAGGATTGCAAAAATACAAACTAATAAATGAAGAAAGCTTAAACAAGTTAAGCCCTTACAATCTGGGAAGTTCACCTGAAAACGTTAGATTTGACTATTGAATATTCTGTAAAATCTTTATAGAACATCGTATAAAAGAATTACAAAAAGTTTACGTTCTCTTTTTTTCAATCTTCTTCATATTTATATCAAAGATAAGAACCATGAAGGACTTATAATTATTGGTAAAATTATTAAATTTTTACATTGGCTGTGAATTGCTTCTCTGTCGTTGTTTTCAACGGACAGCAATAAGCACTTCGCACGGCAGCAAATGCTGTGGCTGCAGGGTATATCAACGGTTGGATTTAATCTAATTCTTCATCCAATGGTTAATGTGCCTCGCAGCCATAGCATTTATTATTACGCTGGGATGTTTATTACTCTCCATTTTCAATGACATGGCTGCAGAGTATATCAACTGTTGGATTTAATCTAATTCTTCATCCAACGGTTAATGTGCCCCGCAACCATAGCATTTATTATTAGGCTGGGATGTTTATTACTCTCCATTTTCAACGACATCTAACGAACTCCACCTCTAAAACAAAGCTGTTTTTCATTGTTGATGATGTATTCTTCAGTTTAAATTTTCGTAACTCTTGATGGGTAAGATGATTATGGAAGGATCTCTCTGGTAGACCTTCAGTTAGCCTTTTCCATACCAAATGATAAATAATATTTTTAGTTTTTTCTAAAGTGAATTCGCACGTTCACATCGCCTTTTCCAGTATCCAAGATAATTAAACATTTTTTCTTTTCAAATTACTTCAGATAGATAAGATACTTAAATTCTTAAGTTCCATTTATTTAATTCGATTTAATAAAAAACAATGCGTGGGACTCTCTCGATGAAACTATTATTTTTTTTTGTAAAAGATCAGATTTATCATGCACCGCCTTATTTTGCTTTATTTTATTGGAGAGGGCCGTATCAAGAGGAAGTGCGAGGCCTCTAAGAAAGTAAGTTTGTATTAGAGCATGGTCCTCTCCCTCAACAGTATTAGAAAATATGGTTGAATCAAAGCCATTTAGTACATAAATTTGAAAATTCAGTTCATGCAGTTCATATTGATTCAATTAGCCAATCTCTATTTTTTTACCCATGAAGCTAAAGTGACTAAGGTAGGCGGGTAAAACATTGGCTATGCTGACTCCCTCAAGCAGGTCTATTAAGTTGTTTCTTCCCCTAAAAGCACTTTGAGATTTGACCTCAAATCGGTTCACAGTTTCTTTGAGGGGATGGAAGGATCTTTTAGTCCGTTCCTTATAACCCTATCCAACGAGGACTTATGCTTATACATGGGAGGTTATGTCTAAAATAAATTCCCACCTACCAAGGCTCATGTTTATCAACATATTTGGATCCATGTGAATATGTTTTTCAAGTACATTTAATGTATTAGTAAAGAAATTAAATTTTAATGAATGTAATAATTTTAAAGATATAAAAGTATATTTTTTAATAGATTGTTAAATTTGGATAAATGTGAATAAGTTTTTAAAAAATATTTAATTTAGAATAAAAGAGAAAAGTTCATTGAGTGCAATAATTAAAAATAAAAATAATTAATTTGTTTTAAGTATTTTTGGTGACCATGTTGAATTAGAATTAGAATTCAAACATAAAATTTCCAACTATGCTCTCAACCATACCAATTAGAACATGATCTTGTAAACTACTCTTCCACCCTCTCATCCATCAATATATTGGACTTCCAGTTCTCCAAATCCATCCTAGCACATATTCAGTCCTATCTCTCAGTGGACAAATATTTTTCACCCTCACATATTGCTCAGATGTTGTTGATCACTGTGTACCACTCTAGGGTTCCATACTTCACTATGGCATCGCTTCTTCACTCAAATCACCTTGTCTATTCTCTCCTTGTGTAGAGTATAGCTACCCAACTCCTCTAACAACCAATCAGTCCTCTAGTAAACACAACTCAAGGTGTATCGTCATCTTAGCCAACTCTTGTATGGACTCGTTTGTAGAGTTTTTGGTATCATTATTTTTGCATATCACTTTAATATTACTTATCCACCTAATTATCTACAACTAGCACATTGACAACCCCATCTCACATCTGTATCATTAAGTATTTGTGTCTTTGGATCATGATATATCCACCAATTTTCTTACCACCATGGATTTTCAAAAATTAGACAATCTTTTCAGCGTTTTGATGTCTACATATCGTATTGTAATTTTTTGAACTAGATCCATAAAAGAGAAAGGAATTATATAAATAAGGAGAAGAAAGTCTAACTATTCAACAATTTGGAATGTCAAATAGCTTTTGGCCATAATCCAATGATTTAAATTATTAACCAAATCTAATTTTTATGGTGTTCAAATCGTATTTTGATCCCATTCTTAAGATTTCTGACATTCATATATTCATCACTCAATGACATAATAGCTGTCTTTCGTCATTTTCTAAAGAGTGCAACAAGTGAGCCTTCACCTTGAGCGATTCACAACATTTGTAGTATCTTATATTTCTAGCTTGTGTTTTATCCATCTGGCCAATCTAAATTTATCCAAAGAAAACAAATTCTTGTAAAAATTAGTACCTATGTGTAATTCAACCATCATTGAGGGTAGAGAAATAAAAAGGATAATGCAAGTGTTAAAGATTTAAGGAATAAAAGAGTGAGAAAAAATAAATTAAAGAGAAAAATAAGAAAATGGGAATGAATGTTCGAGAAAAGGATACATAAGGAAAATGATGATTAAGGATGATTGGCCTTCCCATTACCACCAAGATATGTCATATCCTATTGTAGTGAGACTCACGAAGGTCTTTGTTATCTGTTATCCAATACGTGAGATTGACATACAACAATGAGTTTCATTATGATATAAGATTGTCGAAATGATAGGAGAACAACCATTCATACTTATTTCTACATTTGGGTCTCTACTGTAAAATCTTTGTACATTTATAATGCTTTTCATTTTACTACTATACAAGCTTTTTGTGAGCAATATATTGCTATTATTATATATAATATGCTACTCTTAGTGGGTTAATGCTGTCCAAATAATGAAGAATAATAAAAATTTATTTATGTTAGATTTATTCAAAATTTCACTCCCATTATCAATTATAAAGAATGAAAACAACTCTAAAATACCTTTGTTATTTTACAACTTTGGAAACCCTAATAACCACACAAAATCCTCATTGAGGAACCTGATCTATTTGATAGCCTAAGTGAAATCCGGGAGGTGGATCCATCCTTAATATTGGAATGAGAGAACGTTTTATCTAGTGGAAGTAGAATTTTCATCATGGTCACATGAGGTCTTGCCTAAGTTCATATTGCCTCCATCTCACAGAGATTCAAATCAAGAATGGGGGCCAATAGTGGGTCCCTTTTTCTAACCAATTTTATTTTAAAGAAATTGTTCTTATTATATTGGTTCATTTTTCTAAAAGAAATAGTTGATTAAAATATAGAGTTGAAGGAGAGAGTTTTTTACAATTTTGTGGGTTAGTCGTACAATATACATAATCATTTCCTAATTTAAATAACAAGAGTGGAATTTTTATGTTAGAAATATAATGACCTCAGATAAATAGTTTTGAACCCAGAGAAAGATGAATTCAACTATTGGTAATTAGCTCAAACATTTCCACATAAAACATAAACAATTCGAAGCAAAACATGCACAATGATGGAAAATACATATTTAGATGATGATCACATGAATTGTTCACATAGGTCTTGAGTACATTTGTTGATTGGGTTAGAGACTTAGTTGAAGTATTGAATAATAGAGGTTCATTTTGTTATTGCATGGCCTATTGGTTGCATATATGTAGGTTAAAACTAAGAACAAGCCATATAACTACTCATGAATATTGTTGTAGTGTAGTTTACACTTAGAATTGCATTGAGAAAATAATCCTTACAAGCCATTAGAAAGATGAATATTTCTACATAAGACTGAGAATAGAGTTTACATTTAATTTTTTGTAGAGGATCTACGTTGATGAAGTGAGTGGCCTATAAGTCCCTCTTTTATTGGTCATAAGGCATCAGAGATGTTGAATCCTTGACAATGATACAACTACTAGAAAGTTGAAGATAAAGGCAAGGGAAAAGAAAAAATAGAGAAGCTGGGAGAACTACAGGCCATTAGATAAGTAGAGGCACCAAAAAAAGCTACAATTTTTTTGTCAAGAAGACCAAGCAAACCTTTTTCATTACCGCTATGGAGGACAACATGATGGATTCAAGCACTGTGAGCTCATATTTTTTTACCCTTGTCAACAACAATTTTGCGAGTTTGAGGATCAAAGAAGAGGCATTGGTTTGATATTCTTAAGGTAGGTGGGATAACATTGACAAGGGTTAAGAGACAAAAGGAAAGGCATCATTAGTCCCATTGTAGTTTAATAGAGTTTCAATAAGGAAGGAATGGATTTTTACATAATATTTTAAAAATCCCCGAACATCAAGATCACATTTGTGAATGAAGAAGACATAACATAATTATCATGCTCATTATAATAAAGACCAATAGTGAATGAAGTTGTTCAAGCACAACAACATTCAATACTTCTTGTCGTATATTTAGAATCGTAGTAATGATCAAAGGGAAAATATTGATCGTACAATAGAACATAGAAGAAGAGAAAAAATATTAGCTAAAACAAGAAGTACACAACCATTAGGTATGCCTTATGAAAGGAATCTCTTTTTTTTCGTTGTTGTAGGAAGAGAGGCCATAGCACTATTAACCATTGGTATCTTGAGGTATGTTAATTTTGTGGTAAGAAAGGACATGTTGAGGCATCTTTCCCAAAGAAAAAATACACACACAACAAGACAATTTGTTTTCCAGGGGATGAATAGAAAGAAGGCTTCCCTAATCCAATGACTAACTCAAAATGATAGGAAGAGAAAGAGCATGTCAAGCAATGCATATGATAGCGTGAATAATTTTTCCACCATTGAAATTTGAGTGGAAATTGGGAAGAAAAGTGTTCAAGGATTCATCTAGAGCTTCATCCTAGAAACTATAGTGAACCAACACAATTTAGACTACGCACATCCAAAATATTTGGAATATTATAAAGAAATCCATCTAGATAACATAATAATTGAGTAAGAATATATGAATATGAGATAAGATGATATACATTAAAATATGTGGGTCTTATATATAGACCATTGTGACTTTTCAAATATTAAATAAATATTTTTTGAATTTTAAATAATAATTATGTTATATTTATTTATTATCTATATGATAATGGTTATTATTATCTAATATTATATATATATTGTCTATTTCATTGCCTCCCCTTTAGAAAGGATTTGTTCTCAAAGCATAATTATGGAAGACTTTATCCTTTGTTCTTGCTCACGATGCCTTCTTGTGATATTTTGTAATTGTAGCTATGACACTTGAGGAAACGAGATGATATGAGTTACGAATTCCCAAATAAAAATGTTGTACATTAGTTGTGAAGTGGTCCATATCAAGTGAACCTTCAATGGGACTTTTTGCTAATTCATTTGTTGGATGGAACATATCTTCTTTTGCTTCCACATAGTTTGTTGATTTTGTCTCCATTCTTTTCTAAAATCATAACTCACTCATTTTTGTTCCTTTTGACCATGTTATTGGTCATACAACTTTTATAATTTGGATGATGATAAGGTGTTTTGATCACTTGTAATTATTTGTTGGAAACTTCGACTTGCAATATTTCTAGTAATAATTTGATTGGTTCTTTATTTCTTCGTTATTCTAATGTCTATATTTTTACCTCTGGCGACTTTTTTGTTTCAATGAAATCAATCATTTTTTCTTTATTCACCTTTGGTTCCTTGTTTGTATGTTTCTCTACCATTATTGCAATGATTTTTTTATCATACTTTAGCTTTTTACTTTGTCTAAGTAAACTTTGATTAAGAGTCCTTAAGCATGTAAGTTCTTCATTGTTCTCTAGTTTTTAAACCTTGTCCTTAAGGTCTTAGTTTAGTGATTATGCCTCTATTAAATTTTTTAAATTGCAAGAGCAAAATCTAGTTAAGGTTTCTTAAGTGAGAGTTGTCTTCAACTTTTTCACATAATTGCTTGTCGATACCTAGATTTTCTTCTTCTAATTGTTTTCATCTTGCTTTTTGTATTTTGACTTCCTCATTTTTGCAAGTAAATTTTCACTATGATTTTTTAAATGTGATATTTCTTCATCTTTCTTTGATAATATTTTCTCAATTTTGTCATCATCTTGTTCCAACTTTCGATTTTCATTTTTTGAGCGAGAGATTTATTTATTTCATTCTAGTAAGTTGTCATCATTTTTAATATCTCAATTTTCAGTGATTTATTCCTTAATAAGCTCTTTTAGGCGATGATTATCCTTCTCCTTTAACTCATCAAAATGAATTTGCTTCTTAATTTCAAACTATAATTGTCTATTGATCGCTTTATAATGTCCTATTTCGCCCAATACTACTTGTAATTGCGGATAAATGTATGATACCAAATGTAATGAACCAACTTGGTTAATACTACACACATCCAAAGTATTTGAAATATTATAAAGAAAACCATCTCGTTAACATAATAATTGAGTAAGAATATATGAATATATGAATATAAGATAAGATGAAATACACAATATGTGGGTT
>LPNX011011944.1:17047-70321 GCA_001517045.1 Pseudotsuga menziesii
ATTATTTAGGGACTTATATCAACATTGGAAGTCAATAATATTAATGAGATGGACTATAGGATGATTGTGATGCCAACAATAACCCTTATTCGATTTTTTCATTCGATATTCTAGAAGAAGATTGCCTCGGATATATATCAAATATTGTTGCATAGAGGTTAGTGACTCAGGGTGTACATAGAACTCCATGACATATACCACACCAAGCTAAATGTTGGATAATTCTTGAAGGTTATGGTTGTAGAGAAAATTGTCTTTCAATTGACTTTGTTGCAAATATGGAGTGACGCACAAGGAGGTGCAACAACAAATAATTGTTTCATGTTGCAAGCAATTGAGCATAATGGAAGAGGGTAGTTCACTAATCCACCCAAGGAATCCTTATATGATGGCATAGTGTTTTGATCACACTAAACAATAAAAAACAACAGTTCGACTTACCTTTCAGTGACTACCAAGATGGATCATCTACGAGTATGTTAAAGCAATAAACTTGCATGATGAAGATGGGAATGATTTTTTATTAAATATTTTGGATCTAAATATTGATCTAAAAAGAGGGTTAATGAGAATTCTTATGCATTGTGGGAACAAGAAAGGTAGGAACTCGAGTCGAATCTAGAGCAAATAGCTAGAACAATAAGCTAGAGCCAAAGTTTGAGCTATAGTGAGGAATCACACTTGGAGTTGTGTTTTAGAGAAGTAGGAAAAAAACCACATTAATCTAGAGATTGATTTCTTAGAATATTTTGGGGACCAAAAATCCTCTAAACGGGGAGGTGTGATAAAAATTGGATTTGAACATAAAAAAATTGTTGTAAGAATGAGTGCTTAAATTATTATTTCAATTAATTAGAGTATAGAAATAATAAGTAAACAAAGAACTAAATCAAACACAAAAATATCTTAATTCATAATGAGAATCATAAAGGTACTTCCATGGACAAGAGGTGAGGAAGGTAGCATTGAAGCATTGTGCATTGTAGAACCATTAAAAGCTAGTTTTGTTGTTTGGGTTTTTGAGGTAAAGTATTTTCCTATTAGTTTTTCTTAATATTTGATTAGATTATCTAGGATCCTTACCTGAAATAATAACAAGTATAACAAAATGCATAAGATATAAAAGATACACAAGGAACAAATATTTTCATCGGGGAAACTATAAAGGAGAAAACCCCGCAAACTTCTTCATAACAGTAAGATGATAAAAAGTACTAATAAGAAATGTTCATCAACTAACTTTCACTCCTTCGATGACTGTCTCTCTCTCTCTCATGCACCTTAGAGAGTGTGTGAGGTGTGTATAAATGAGGGAGAGGGCCTCCTTATTTATACCCTTTCAAGTCACTGACCAAGTATAACAATTGATCCTACATGTCATATCACATGGGGCCCACTTCTCCTAGAAAGACCACAATTGCATATTACATGATGTTACACTAGGGACTATTTCCCCGACTTACATCAGAGGTCGTACATCAAGGTCTAGACACAATTTAGAAATCTCGTAAAGGGGTAACACACATCCCCAATGGGGGTACAACAACATACAAATCAAAATATCTTCTGAAGTTACAAATACATCAATAGTCCCTCTTAACTAGGAAGGTATTCTCTCTCTCTATAGTCATCAACATATTTGGTCACGTATTCATTGCATCATCATCATCACAGAGTCGTAGAGTATTCATCATAGCTGCTGCCATCATCTTCTTATAATTTGATCATTTTACCATAATATTTGTCATCAGAAGTTTCTACAGTGCAAGCCCTTTTTCATGATGGATGTAGGCCTAACTTCCATGTAGGTATTCAAATCATCAAGTAGGTATAGCTCAGGACTTATTGCCTTACAAAACCTGAGGGATCTCCTAGGACTGATTATATGCCTCTGCAAAACCTGAAGGATCATACTGTTACCTCATCATCTTCATATCATCTCATCGTCACACAGAGCACAAGAAAGATACACATAACACAACACTTGCATACACCGGCATGGGAGGACAAACCTACCACCATATAGGAAAGGCTCAACGGTTACATCAACGACCATGGGAGGACTAACCTACCATCATGTCGAAAAAACTTCAGCAATTACATCAACGACCATGGGAGGAATAACCTATGACCATGTCAAAAAAGATCAGTAATTACATCAACGACCATGGGAGGACCAACCTACCACCATGTCGGAAAAGACTAGAAATTACATTAACAACCATGGGAGGACCAATATACCACCATGTTGGAAAATACCATGTGTATATGCATCTTCCGAACAGATCACTTCCCCTTGGAAGGAACCTGGATTTGAAGTACACCAAGCTTCTCATTGAAGTATTCAAACTTCACTCTGGCTAGTGGCTTGGTCGATATAAGAGCTTCATTGCTCCTCTCTGCACCATATCCCTGATATAGTGATATTTGATCTTGATGTTCTTTGAATTTTCATGGAACGCCAGGTTCTCGTGCAACTTCACACAACTTTGGTTTTTGTAATATATACAAGTGGCATCCAACTAGATATCAAACAAATCATATAGTAGCTTCCTTAGCCATATTTCCTCATAACTAACCGAACAAGCTACAACATACTCTACTTTGGCTATACTTAGTGCCATGCAGGACTACCTCCTGCTAAACCAAGAGATCACACCTGATCCCATACTGAAGCAGCACCCCAAAGTGCTCTTCCTATTAATGGAACTACCTACCCAATCTGAATCCACATAACCCTCTAGGTTAATCTTCTGATCTAGATCATACTTGAGCCCATAATCAATTGTACCCTTCAGGTACCTCAGAATATGCTTACAGAAATAAGGTGAACATGTCTTGGATCCGTCAGGAACTGGCTCAAAGTGTTCACACCAAAGAAAACATCTGGTCTGATATTCATTAGGTACATTTAGGATCTAATCATCTGACAATACATCATGGCATCAACCATCTCCGATGAAGCATCGTAAATCAGCTTCAATTTCAATGTGATGGGTGTGGTTATTTCCTTGCAGTCCATTGTCCTGAACCTCTTTAGGATCTCTAATGTATACTTCCATTGGCCAAGAAAGACTCCATCTGTACTCTACCACACCTCCATGCCTAAGAAGTAGTGCATCGTACCTAGATATTTCATCTCGAACTCTGCAGCAAGTCTCCTTATTGCATCTTTAATGAGTTTCTCTTCGCCTATCAGTAACAGGTCATCGACATATAGCAGGAGTATCACTGGTCTTCCTCCTTTAACCTTTAAGCAAAGGTTGGGATCTTCTTTACTCTCACTAAATCATAGGGTCATTAGTAAGTTGTCCATCCTTTTATGCCATGTCAAACATGAGGATGTTATTTAGTCACTCCCTCTGAAATAGAGCATCATTATCCCTCTGCCTTTCGTACTCTATGTATCAAAACATTCTATACTGGAGTGACAAGTAGATTCCTCTACTATTGATATTCTATGTATCCATCTAGTGTCACTGGATACCAATATCCTCTATCTTGATCTTTGTTGAAAATTTCTTCTCACACCCATCCGTGAGCTTGTCATCCTCTATGGGATTTCATCTTCAACCTTGTAGAAAAGGTTAAGATATTCATCACTCTAGGTGATTTTCAAGTTCCTCATGTAACTGTATGTGTTTTACAAGGCCTTCTTTAATTTGCACACATGAGTTTGTATGTCATGTGTCTCAACTCCTAGTGGCTTCTCTACGTACACTTCCTCCTTGACTACACCATTCAATAATTTTGTCTTGATGTCAATTGGTGTATCTCCCATCGCATACCTGCATGTATGGATTTAGTGAAGTGTACCATGCAACTGGTGAAAATGTCTCATATGCCTTCTTTCTATAAGAAGCCTTGTTCTATGAATCTTGACTTGTATCTCACGATGTTGCCATCTACTGCATGCTATATCTTGTAGATCCATATTGAATACAATATAGACTTCCCTTTAGGTCTCGACACAACATCCTAGACATCATTCCTCTTGATCAACTCGTACTCTTGATCATAGTCTCCTTCCCTTTTTTCTTGGCTACTTCTTCATGGTTGGAAGGATCTGCATCAATGATGTCGCTCAATAGTGTCACATAACTAGAGTGTGTCTGAGGCCTCTTGCTTTCTTTACAAGTCTCGTCATACTATTCTTAATTTTGGATGATTTCTCATTCTCAAGGTGGTATTCATATCTCGAGGTGGATCTACCGTTATCTTTATATTCTTATGAAGCTCTTTCTTTTTCCACAGTGTCTTTGACCCAGGAAGCTTCAAGTTCCTCTTCTGAACTGTCATTACTTGTTCTTCAGACTGATTTACAAGTCAAGTTCAGTTGCATGATGAGAAACATATCATAATTTCCAAAAACATATTAATAGTGACAAATATATGTCACATAGACATGCAACTATTTTAGCCAATGCTACACCATTCATTCATATCTTGTACACATACAATAACTTCTAGATTCCTTCCACCCCAATGGTATTAAGAGTGTTTAGTACTCCTAATTTTCTAGCAAGTAGGTTTCAATATAGATAAGTAGCAATGTAATGCTGTACAACATGATTGGCTTCTTACCCATCATGTGCAATTCAATCATGTATAAATGCAAATACTAAACCATGCATAACACATCAATTGAATATAAACGTATGCACAACCAAACAATATCATGAAATGAAAATTGAATACTTATCTTTATTTGTTTGGTGGGTAGACTCCTTCTTGAGCCTTTAGCTTCATCATCTTCTTCATTCACAACTGCATAATTTCTTATCCAAATTCTAATATGGATAAGAGGTTCTTCAAAAGTTGAGTCCTTTATATTCCTCCTCGCTTGAGGGATCTTGTTCTAATTGTGAGAGCTTGATCTTCAGTTCCTCCCATACGATATTCTCTTATTATGATTCAATATTCTTCTTGTGTGCACCCTTCCTAGAGTGTATTGAAGGTAATCAACTTCATTTTGTCACACAAGGATTTGAATGAATGAATCTCATGATCTCTGGAGGCCATTCAAGGTAGTTATAAAAATCTATTATTCTTATTTGATTGATTTGTCATAGCATCGAACAATTCCTTTTGGTGTGTTCAAGGATGACACATGAGGGATGAGATGATCTTTAATAGAATCTGCAATGATTCTCTTGGCTCTAGCCTTAGCCTCATCTCCCTTTGGCTCTTAGAACTTCTTTACTAAAATACTGATCCAAGTCATTTTCTTCAAGGATCGCAGAGGTGCTATACTTCTATACTCAGAAGTTCTCAGCTTCACAAAGCTTGTCATCAAGATGGGTGTGATTACTCATTTGAAATGATAACCTCAAATGTAAATAGAAAAAGTATATATCTTACTGATTTGAGGTGTCCGACCTAGTTCTGGAGCTCGCTAATCTAGGGTTTGTCAGAGAAACCCTAATTTTTAAAACTTGGAATTCCAAACTTCTGAATGGACAAAAATATTGGCCTCTTCAAGGCGAGCTGTCCAATGTACTTATTTTCTAAAAACAATGGTGGGAAGCTCCTCGAACAATAAGCCCTAGTTTTCCGATTTCTTCTGCATAAATGTCTGAAATGCACTATGTTGTATCTTCGAAGTTTCAGATCCTTATAGTCTGACACTTCTCATTGGTATATAGGGATATTTATTCTTTCCAACCCCACAGGTTATAGAAGAAATGGATTCTCTAAGTGGGACTTATGTTGATTTTCCCAAGGTGACTTTTTTGTGGACTATTCAGCATAGTGAACTTGTACGGACTTCCACATGTCACTATTTCACATTATGGGTTTAAAAAGCATACCATAGAAACTAATGTCTATTCCCTATCCCTAACATCTTGTAAAATTTCATTTGGACCTTCCTATCCCGATATATAGAAAATATCCCTAGGTCACATGTTTATGACTCTATATTGGAGGAGGCTGGAACCCTGATTTCGAGGAACCATATCTCCTGAATTATAGCGTATCCGAGGCTGAAAGTTTTACACAAGATTCAACAAGAATTTTTGTTCTTCTTGTAAATATTTCAGCTTCTAATCCTTATCCAATATTGCATTATAGTGAAAGTTATAGAATGACTAAATTCAGTCTTCTAGGGTTTTCAGGCATGAAACCCTAATTTTGATTAGCTTCCATTGTAGTTGTATTTCGGCTGCATAGTGAAAATTCTCTAATTCCGAAACTACTACCACCAATAGATGTGTCATAGTGATGAGAATTAGCCTAGCCCTCCTTTCTTGCTGGTTTTTGGAGAGAACACCTTCAACTAGGAATCCCTAGTTCCCGCAGTTGCACAGTGCTTTCTTTCAGAGAGGCTTTGATACCATGTTAGTTTTTCTTAAGATATGATTACATTATCTAGGATCTTTATCTGGAAAAATAACAAGTATAGAAAAATGCATAAGATATAAAAGATACACAAGACATACAGATTTTCATCGGGGAAACCATAAAGGATAAAACCTCGCAAACTTCTTTAGAATAGTAATATGATCAAAAGCAGTAATAAGAAATGTTCATCAACTATATTTCTCTCCTCCTCTGACTCTCTCTCTCTCTCTCTCTCTCATGCACCTTAGAGAGTGTGTGAGGTGTGTATAAATGAGGGAGAGAGGCTCCCTATTTATACCCTTTCAAGTGACTAACCAAATATAAGACTCCAGCTTACATGTCATCTCACATCGGGGCCACTTCTCCTAGAGAGGCCACAATTACATATTACATGATGTTACACTGGGGACTATTTCCCTGACTTACAATGAAGGTTGTACCTCAAGGTCTAGACACAATTTAGACACCCCGTAAAGGGGTAACACACATTCCCAATGGGGGTACAACAACATGCAATGATAATATACATCTGAATATATTTTTAAAGTTACAAATACATCAACTTTTCCTTTATGGTGCATTTCATTTTAATAATATGGATATTATATGTTAGAATACACTTCTTTTTTATGTATATTGTGCTAATTTTAGTGTATTTATGGTGAAAAATAATTATTGCCAATTTAATTCATCTTGGTGTTATTTAAATCCATTCCTAGTTATCAATTAAAAAATGCCAACAATTATTCATTCCTCATTGTTTGATTTATAATGATATTAGAGGGATACCATTTTCCAGTTGTTGCACTCAATCAAATAGTTTCTAGTTTTGTCTACGAGAAATGGGAATTCATTGTTTGATGAAACCATTCACTCAAAATTCATTGTTTAGAGGATATTGTTGGTTGTAGATAGACTTCCCTACAAAAAATGTAGATGCTCCGAGGCCTTACTCACTATTCTCAACAACATGTGTATATTTATATCAATTTGAAGTAAGTTGTGGGTGTTCATACACAAGCCACACACAAGTTGTACATGTTATGATAATGTCGGTAGGTAGAATGGTTGTTCCTTGGATGATCTAAAGGGTGGTTGGGTATGTTATGGGAACTAGATGCGTGTTAATGCTGACGGGGTAATGTGAGGTGAAATCATGAACTTTTATTAATTTCCATATCTTTCAAATAATTTCCTTTTATGCATGAAGCTCACTCATATATAAGTTTAATTAGATAATTTCTCTTATTTGTTTCAATTATTAATATATATTTCCAATTTGAGTTTTATAAATACCAAAGGAAACTTGGAAGAAAAAATTTGTATGAGACATGCCATTCCGTTTTGAAAGCTTCATCCCTAGAACTCAATTTAATTGCCAAGGAAACATGTGTGTTTGTGTAAGAGAGAGAGAGAGAGAGAGAGAGAGAGAGAGAGAGAGAGAGAGAGAGAGAGAGAGAGAGATTATCCTTATAATAAAAGTATGATTTGAATCCTATTCTTACTCCTTGTTGGATTAACCCATTATTTTGTTGTTACTTTTGATTAGTGTTGGAGTGATTGATTACTTTGTTATTTAATTATTGATAATAAGTGGAGTGTTGTCATTGACACTGTTCTTGGGTAGTTTTGAGTTATTATGAAACAACGATTGAGAATAATCAATTAGACTAATTTTTATTGGGTTTTTTCAGTTGAGAACTATGGAGTAAAATGATGAGTTGAAGGAGAGAGGCATTGCGATTTTGTGGGATAATTGTACAATATACATAATTATTTCCCCATTTGAGTGAAAAATATGGATGTTGAGATTTTGTTAGGAACATAATGACTTCTAGTAAATAGACTTGAACCTACAAAATGAGGAATTCAGCTAATGGGCATTGGCTTAATCATTGCCACACAAAATATAACCAATTGGAATTAGAACAAGCATAATGACACTAGAAACATACGCATATGATGAGAGGGTGAATTGTTCACACAAGGATTGAGTAAATG
Organism: Pseudotsuga menziesii; assembly: GCA_001517045.1. NCBI lineage: Eukaryota > Viridiplantae > Streptophyta > Pinopsida > Pinales > Pinaceae > Pseudotsuga > Pseudotsuga menziesii. The sequence goes on from LPNX011011944.1 coordinate 25,391, forward strand.
TAGATGAATTGGTTTTGTTTAATGGGTTAGAGACATGGTTTCCATGTAGAACAATAGATCATCATTATGTTATTAAATTTTAGTTGGTTGTGTGTTTGTAGGTTACTCAAGAGAACATCAACATGCCTTGGATTTGGCATTGTTTTATCATCATTTTTCCTTTTTTATAAGCTATTTTGCATACCAATAACCTTTATTTAATCCAATTTAGACCTCTTATGTGGGTTTTAGGATCAAAGTATTTTTTCATTGCTTTTATTGGTATTTCATTTAATTTTTTACTAACATTAGGGGAATTACGATTATTTTCTTGGAGTAATGGCTCATTTCTTAAAAAGATCTGACATAACAATTTGTTGCTTATCTACTACTACAGATATTTATGCTTCTACATAAACTTTTGTGGTTGCGTATCCTCCTACTAATTCAAAACCTTCTACAATTACAAATCTTCTTGTTGCTGCTACAAAATCATTGTTGCGGAACTATGTACAATTGCAGAACTATTTCTTCAAGAACTATTGTGATAAAAAAAATTGTTGTAGAACCACCCATTGTAGATTCACTAGTGGAATGATTTGTTGTTGAAAAACCATTATTGCGTAACATTATGTATTATGGAACTTGCAAATTACATAATCTTTTGTAGAATGAAAAACCATGTGCTATAGATCTAAGTGTCTCAATATTTCAAATTAAATTTCATCCCCCAATTATTCCATGGTTCAAGGAGCATCATCAACATCTTATATATAGAAATAATCCTAGATAAATATTAGCTATGAGTTGTTAACACAAATCTTGGGATTATTTTTTGAGTTTGTTTTGAGTTCCTAATCATTAGCAAATTGTCAAAACCACTTGAGGATATTTTATATACGCATTTAATATTCGTTATTTATGTTTCAATGAAGCTTATGTATAAAAGAGACTGTGATCTCTATTATGAGGGGATGACTCTTATACAAATAGTCTAAAATATGATGAATAACCTACAACTTTACCTTGTTTCAATATAGATCTTAGTTTTATAATTTTCTATAGTGTGATTTTCATTTAGTTCATATTGATGTATTTCTAATTCGATTCCTATCATTAATTCAATAGTTTTATTCCGTGTTATATGTGAATTTTATTTTTGCAATGTAATTTCAATCCATAGATTAGTGATTTAGAAATTTATTACATAATTCTTGAATTTAATGAGTGTTACTAATGCAATAATAATATTTACTACTTTGGGTTATAAACAGTAAAATGTATTTAGAAAGGACAACCTTTAAATTTCATTTATGTAATTTATCTTTCTTTCAAGGTGTGGAGTGAATTTAGTTTTAGTATTTGATTTCCATCATAGTGTGAATTTAGTCCAAGCATTTAATTTCTAGCAGAGTGTGAATTCAGTTTTAGCATTTACTTTCCATTATGGTGTGAATTTACTTTAGTTTCAACTTAGCTTGAGTGTTTGTTTAGTTGGATAATTCCTTTCAAAGACTGTAATTGTTCATACCACTGTTTGCAAGCAAGGTTATTCAACTACATCATCACAATAGATAAACCAATGTAAGAGGATATTATATATTGCATAGTATAGTGCATGGTAGCTCACAATTCACAATAGGACCCTTAGTTGGCATTTTTATGTACACACATCTTACTTTCCTTACTAAGAAATTTGAAGGTAATTAAATTCATGTTAAACATGCCATATAACAATCATAAATATTGTTGCAAAGTAGTTGCATACAAAACTACATTGAGCATTGAATCCTCATGATCCATTTAGAACATGGATTTGTCTAATTAATACCAATAATAGAGATCTTATTTCATTTTAGTTTTAAAGAGGATCCATGTTTGTCAAGAAAATGGGGTATAAGTCCCTCATTTACGGATCATCAACTCCAATTTTACTATACATTTTGTGTGACAACTCAATTGTTATTATCGTATTTAAGGGTTCTCAAATTTCAATCAAGATATCCCTTATCACAAGGACTCATTAAGAAGCATGGTTTCCAAATCCATATGGCGAATTAGCTCCAATGTCTTACCAACACAAGTATATGGAGTCCCATTATATTTCCATGTTGTACAACAATACATTGATTGCTATCCATCGATGCAGTCATAACCCCAAATTTTAACAAAAATTAAAAAAAATTGATGTAACATAAATTGTTTATAGCTGCAGTTTGTTATCTGCTAGTGGTTAACGAATAAATGAAACAGTTAACAAACTAATGATTAAATTAAACACATAAATTAATACTAATTTAATTTCGATATGTGATGTAAACAATCGGCATTCAATTGTTTCTAGCTATACTGATTATTTGATTTTGTCAAGTAGGTGAGAAGTTACTTTCTAACTGGGCTTACTTAGCAATTACTAAATTAACTGGATTTCTGGATCTTATAGGCTTGACAAGTAAATTTTCAACCAATAAAAGTTTATTAAGGAATTAATCCAGATATGCTTCTTTTAGCATAAATATACTGCTAGAGTAAAAGTTTCCTGAATAGAATTCGAGGGTACTACAAGGTAAAGTAACATTTCTTTTACTTGTTTTGCAACTGTGACAGTACTTTAAAATTCATGTCGTAAAGATCAATACTTTTCCCTATTTATTGTCTTTTATCAGAATGACTCTTATATTAGATAAATCTTCTTTCCATCAATACATTACGTTATTTACCAGTTCTTCATAGAGCTCATAATTTAGTGTACCAACACTCTTATTGAAATAAGAGTTTTCTATTGCTGTTATTTATAAAATTTAAAACACTATTTAAGTATGGAAATAGACCTAAGCCTTTCAAGAAACAAGATTATATAGAACTCTTAGCTTTACCTTTAATTAAGCTTCAGTAGAGGAAGTTTATCAGCTTATTATTGCATTGTTTTTTTTTTATAAATGATCATTTGCCTAAATGTCGTCAAGTTGTGATTCTAACTTCCAAATTTCTTCATGACATAAGTAATGTGACAAAATTACATTATCATATTATTTATTTTTAAATAATAGTGATGCTATATGTTTTCTTAGATAGTTTTAATATCTTTTACTACCAAGGCAAATCTAGCCCTGATTTGATTCATTTGGAGTTTTGGTTACTTATGGAAACCAAACGATTACAAATTCCATGAAGTTTATCTTACTCTTAGTACTATAGACTTCATACAAAAATAAGAATTTATTCGAGAGTGTAAATACTTTTTATATACACACTGTTGATTTATAAACTAGATTCTTACTATTAGTCTTACATAAAAGCAAGTTCTAATATCATGGTCTTGCTATATAATACTTGAATAAATAATTATTATTGGACTATTGTATTAAGATCAAGTGCATATACCCTACTATGGATATTTCCATAGTGGTTATTTTACAATCGAAAGATTCCATTGTTTACATATAACAAAGGTTAATGATATCATAAAAACCTCACTATTCAAAATAGTTTGACTTAATGTTTATCATTGATAAGTTATGTTTTTGAATTTGTATATCATATTATCATTGTGATAATTGTATAGATTATTAACAATAATTTGATTCCTGATAGTGCAGTGGAGACTATACAACTTGACCCACTGTGGACTGAATAAATTGTGGGCACATGGAACATCCACACCGATAATTCCCATGAAGGATCGAACATCAGTTACATCCTTAGGAACCGACCAATCTTCGATCGCTTTTATCTTTTCGGGATCTACCTAAATCCCTTCCTTAGTCACCACATGACCTAATTACTGAATCTTATCTTTGAAGAAATCACATTTACTAAACTTTGCAAAGAGTTGATGATCTCGTAGGTCTTGCAAAACAATTTTTAAATATTCTTTATGTTTTTAATGTTCTTATTCATTTTTTGAATAGATTTTATGTCATTGATAAACACAACCACAAACTTATCTAGATACTTATGCATAATGTTGTTCATTAAACACGTAAAAACAATTGGGGCATTCGTAAGCCCGAATGACATGAAGAAAAACTCGTAATGACCATATCGAGTTCTAAAAGCTGTTTTAAAGATGTCTTCATCTTTAATCCTAATTTGATGATATCCAAACCTTAAATCAATTTTCAAAAACATCGTGGCTCCACGTATTTGATCAAACAGATCATCTATGTGAGGCAACGTGTATCTATTTTTGATAGTCATGTTATTCAACTGACGGTAATCTATGCAAAGTCCCATGGTTCTGTCCTTTTTCTTAACGAAGATGACAGGTGCCCCCCAGGGAGACACACTAGGTCGAATATACTTTTTGTCAATAAGTTCCTTTAATTGTGATTTTAGTTCATTAAGTTCAAGTCTGTTCATTTGATAAGGGGCCTTTGAGCTGGGTACTGCACCAAGTACCCTCTCAATGGTAAAATCTAGTTCCCTTTTCGGAGGTAGTCCCAGGATTTCTTCTGGAAATACATCAACATATTCTCTTAAAACTGGTATGTACAACAATTGTAATTTGTTTGTCTTATTTAGATTTTCCTCATTAGTTATTGTTACTGCATAAGCTTTACAACCCTTCCTAACACCCCTCTTAAGCTGCAGAGCAAAAATATGCCTTATGGTGATTTTTCTAGGGATTCCCTTTACCCTTATTGGTTTTCCAGCATTATTTATACCTGTAAAGGTTTTATCATAACAATTTAAATTCACCCTATGTTGTTCTAACCAATCCATTCCGATTAGTAAGTCATAATAACCAAGAGGTAATACATTAAGATTTACAACAGTTTCAAATTGATCCATAACTACTGCACATTCTTTTACAAAACAAGTTACCTTCCTTTTTGTACCAGTGGCTAACTGAACCAACCAAGGATTTTCAAAATTTTCAACAAGCAACTTACATTTTTCTACCATTTTAGGTGAAATATAACTGAGACTAGCTCCTAGATCAATTAAAATAACTATAGGGGTTTGGTTTATCGTACCTTCTACTTCCACCATGGAAGTTTGATATTCTGCTTGTCGATTCCCCAAGGCTGCATTGATTCTGGGCATAGTCCTCGCTAAATATCCAACAGTCATTTCCTCCTGTATGGTATGGATATTACTGATAGTCTTTTTCTGATTAGGACAGACTAAGGAATAATGTGGGCCATTACACTCTTAGCACTTTATGGGTTCTTTGTGTAATTACCATGATTACTAGCAGATTCTTTACCCTTTTGATTGTTCTAATTACTTGGTGAATTATTATTATTCCCTTGGAAATTCTTGTTAGGAAAATTTATGGCCTTATTTTTTTTAGAATTTTTGCTGGGCACAAATTCTTTCTTCTTTTGATAAAAATGGTTATTCTTCTTCTTGGCCTTCCAGTTGGCCATGCTCTCCTTCTTCCAATTTTGTTCATAACAGAAGTTGGATTTCCTCATAGCTTCTTCCAGACTTTTTGGATTGTCATACCCAATCCTATCCTTGATATGATAAGGTAGACAGCTGAGGAATCATTGTACCTTTGGTTTTTCATCTACAAGGTATGGTACATACCCAAGCAGACTTAAAAAATTGTTGTTCAAATCTTTCATAGTCATTGAAGCTAGTTTAAGCTCATAGAATTCTTTTGCTCCCTCTTCATAGTATTGCTCAGACATAAATTTCTTTTTAAAGTACCTCTTGAAGGTACTCCAATTTGCGTTCTTCTCTTTTATTCCCTTCACTCTCTTCAAGTCCTACCACCAAATATCAACCTTTCCTGAGAGATTATAGATAGCCATTCTAGCCTTTAATTGGTTAGAATAGTTGTAAATCTGGAAGTACTTCTTCATGCCAGAAAACCAGGATTCCGCTTCTTCCCCCTTCTCAGCCTCTCCATTAAATGTTGGTGGTTTAATCTTTTTAAATTCCCCAGAAATTTCCTCATAGGGTTTATATTTTCTCTTTTTAGTATAATGGTTGTCATCACTACTATCACTAGTGGAATGAAAATTACGTTGATCACCAAACACCTCTGAAGATGAACTGCTTTCATTTTTAGTCTGTTTAATCTTTTTATATTTATGTTGATAACTTGTATTTTTTGAATCAACTCTTTTCCCCTTTCCCTCAGTTTGAAATCGTTCTGTTGGGATGTGATTCAGCTCCTCCTGAGCTCTAAGAATCCTTTCATTCTCTCGTTTAACAGATTCCATTTCAAATTTTAAGTCTTTTATTGTTTGTAACATTTCTGAGGAATTAGTGGTTAGGTATTCTTGTATAGGGTCTCTCTGTAAGTTTTTTGGTTCAGTAAACAGAGATTCCTCTCCCGCATATTCCTCCAACCTTTCCATACCTGTTGTTAAGCTTCAGAAACAATTTCTTTGTTGAATAACATTTAAAAGAAAATAACATCAGCAAGATAATTTAAATTCACTGTTTCATAAAAGCTAGTTGGGCTTCATCAAGGCCTAGTTTTTGAACCTTGTGCTCTGATACCACATGTCATAACCTAAAATTTTCACAATTTTGATGTAACATAAATTGTTTATAGCTGCAGTTTGTTATCTGCTAGCGGTTAACGGATAAATGAAACAGTTAACAAACTAATGATTAATTTAAACATATATAAATTAATACTAATTTAATTTTGATATGTGATGTAAATAATCTGCATTCAGTTGTTTCTAGCTGTACTGATGATTTGATTTTGTCAAGTAGGTGAGAAGTTACTTTCTAACTGGGGCTTACTTAGCGATTGCTAGCTTACCTGGATTTCTGGATCTTACAAGCTTGATAAGTAAATTTTGGACTAGTAAGAGTTTATTAAAGTCTTAATCTAGATATACTTCTTTTAGCATAAATATATTGCTAGAGTAAAAGTTTGCTTAATAGAATTCAAGGGTACTACAAGGTAAAGTAACGTTTCTTTTACTTGTTTTGCAACTGTGACAGTACTTTAAAATTCATGTCGTAAAGATCAATACTTTGCCCTACTGATTGTCTTTTATCAGAATGACTGCTATATTAGATAAATCTTCTTTCCATCTATACGTTACGTTATTTACCAGTTCTTCATAGAGCTCATAATTTAGTGTACCAACACTCTTATTGAAATAAGAGTTTTATGCTGTTGTTATTTCTAAAATTTAAAACACTGTTTAAGTATGGAAATAGATGTAAGCCTTTCAAGAAACAAGATTATATAGAACTCTTAGCTTTACCTTTAATTAAGCTTCAGTAGAGGAAGTTTATCAACTTATTATTGCATTGTTTTTTTTTTATAAATAATCATTTGCCTAAATGTCGTCAAGTTGTGATTCTAACTTCCAAATTTATTCTTGACATAAGTAATGTGACGAAATTACATTATCATATTATTTATTTATAAATAATAGTGATGCTATATGTTTTCTTAGATAGTTTTAATATCTTTTACTACCAAAGCAAATCTAGCCTTGATTTGATTCATTTGGAGCTTTGGTTACTTATGGAAACCAAACGATTACAACTTCCATGAAGTTTATCTTAATCTTAGTACTATAGACTTCATACAAAAATAAGAATTTATTCGAGAGTGTAAATACTTTTTATATACACACTGTTGATTTATAAACTAGATTCTTACTATTAGTCTTACATAAAAAGTAGTTATAATATCATGTTCTTGCTATATAATACTTGAATAAATAATTATTATTGGACTATTGTTTAAGATCAAGTGCATATACCCTACTATGGATCTTTCCATAGTGGTTATTTTACCATCAAAAGATTTCATTGTTTACATATAACAAGGGTTAACAATATCATAAAAACCTCACTATTCAAAATAGTTTGACTTAATGTTTATCATTGATACGTTATGTTTTTGACTTTGTATATTATATTATCATTGTGATCATTGTATATATTATTAACAATAATTTGTTTCCCGACAGTGTAGTGGAGACTATAAAACTCGACCCACTATGGACTGAATAAATTTGTGGGCACGTGGAACATCCACCACCATGCAATGCATGATTTAAAAGCTTACCTTGAAACCCTAGCGTCCTCATTCTTCGTTGAGATTTTTGGTCTTTTCTCTGTTTGGTTTACTGAGGCCATGAGGGCTCACTTGTGCTCATCTCCAACTCCATTTTCTGTGTGTAGATGAGTGTTGCCACTCTAGTGTAAGGGTTGCGAAGTTCACAGCTCGCATTTGGTGTTTTTCTTCATGCACAAAATACACTATCGTGAGGGTAGTGAAGCTCTATCAGTAGTTTTTAGTGTTGTTTCCTTTCGTGAACATTGACAAAGTTTACTCATGCTCGTGGTGCAGAATGTATTGTGAGCCCCGTCGCCTTTGTCACTGGTGAGCATGAGGGTTGTGCTGCTCATGGTGTGGGCTCAAACATTCCTTGGATTCCAAATCTTTCGCTTCCAGGTAAGTAAATTCATCCTACAAATGCTATAAGCTTTAAAATTGCAGTTACAGTTATAAACTCAGATTCTAATCAAGATTTTGGTCTTCACTTGTAGGTGATGGTTCTCCTTTTTGTTTGGAATAATCCTCTCCATGTTTGGATTGGCATCAAGTCCTATGAGTAAGCCTCGGTTACAATGTGGAAACTCCCTGCTTGTATAGACTTAGGGAGAATGATTTGAGTTGGGAAGAAGTTACGACCTTGGTTCCTCCAGTCTTGGGATGTTTGGTCTTCAGTTTTAAGATTTTTTTTTCGTTATTAAACCCTTGCATATAGCAGGGTTGCTCTGGCCTTGATGTCATGACTTGTGATACTCTTTTCTTGACTTATAAAGGATATACAGTAATGTAGGTTTTAATAAATTTAAAGTTAGTCTTGTTTTAAAACCCATGCCACGATGCTGGTACACCGACGCTGAGCTGGGTGTTGTAATCTGGTTAAGTTTGCATCCTTACAACCTATCAATGTAATACATTGTGTTCTAAGAAAGATTTTACTTCAAGCTTTGTCTTGTTCTTTGCAGTAATATTGTATTTGTAACTCTGTGTACATTAGGGTTTTTCCTATTCGACTGTTGATGAAGAACATTACTGTCTAAATATCTTTTGTAAATTAAATTATTGTTATTATTTAAGACTGTAACTCATCGAGTGTGTGTAATTTATAATATTAACTTACTTGTTCGGAAAATACAAGTTAGAGTTTTCCTGAAATGAAACCCTTGTCTAATTAAGTTCTATAGTTTATTAATAATTAGATTCTACTACTCGTCAATTTGGTTAAGTTATTATTACAGGTGTGTTGTGTAAATGTACATTTGTTTTCATAAAGGACTATAACAGTCTATAGTAGACTAATTGTTTATATATATAAATATCCAAGTAATTGATTTTGTAGCTTATATGTTTTTATTTATAATAGTTAAATAACTTGGTTAGGGTTTCGACCCTGAAGATTTGTATTTACAGGTATAAGCCTCTCAGTAATTATAAATAATTTCTGCATAGGTATTATTTACTTTTATACTAGTTATTAATTATATTTTCATTGCTTTTATTTAATAAACTATCAGGTAGAATTTACTCAGAGTTTTGAAAAGATATAGCATAAATTCTGTAACGTTGTTTACTCTTTATAATATAAGTACTTTTAAATTTAACCCTATTTGGTTTATAGTAAATATTAGTCCTACATTTAGTTGATATTGTTAGAAAATAAACTAAGTGATTAGTAGCTTGTTTATTTACTTAAGTGTATGTAATCAATGTAACTCTAATGTAATTTTCTGCTACATTTCATTCAGTTACTATGTGAAAACATAGAAATATAAACATATCATAACACTGCTTAACCTCCATAATATTTTAACATGAATAAAATTACTCTAGTGTGTGTAAATACACAATTTTCAAACATTTTCTTATTTTCTTAAACATTCTACCTATGCTAGAGTACTACTTGGATTTTCTAGGTGTGGAAAAACACAGTGTAGAAAATAGTTCTATTCTAACACATTACTTTTCTAATCAAGTTCATTTCTTCAATCATTTAAAAAGACTGCTAGATTCTAACATTCTACAAACTAACTCTGTAATATTCACATATCAGTCAAACTCAGATTGCTTTATCTAATACAGTAAAACAAAATAATGTAGAACTTGTTTAGGATAGATGACAACAATGTTAGGAGGTTGTTCCTCCCTACCAATCTCTCGGAGAGTGCTCAAACAACGCTTCCTTAGGACCCCCGAGCCTGTTCCTGGTCTTCTTGGATGAGAACTGGTGGAGCATGCAAACAACAGACTAGTCCAATAACTCAGTAAAACACCCTGCTCTTAGCAGTAAGATCTTTCATCTTAAAAGCTACACTAGATCACTCAGTAGTTATCCCCTCAAAATCTTTCCACAATTCCGTTCCATTGAATTTCTCTGAAGTACATTCATTCACTTGAATGATCACTTCTTTAGAATGAGCAGCCTCAGTTCTCTTCAATGGGAATTTTTATAAAGATTGCCTAGGTCTTTTGGGTCAGTTTTCATTAATTGAGCCACCTCCTCTGATTCCACTTTCTTGTGGAATAAAGACCCCAAATGTAGGGAGGTTGCCACCTGCAATAGTTGGAAGTGGTTTGAGGATGCTGCCACATGTCAGTTTTCTCTCCACCTAGTCTCCTCCACCAATTTGACCAGTAAACACTCTTTTAATAGCTCTCCTAAGATGGTGTCTCCTCCTTTATTTATTTATAAATAAAATATTTAGAATTAAATTAAATATCCTTGACTCTGTTGAGTCATCAATTACAACTTAGCATAAAATTTAACATATTGTCCTCAAATAATATCAAGTAATATAAAATTGTTTTTGCAAAATTGGGGCATGTAACAAATGCCTCTTCTCTCTCTTAATTGTGATATGATGCCCTCTTCCCTCTCAATCGTCTAGGGTTTTCACATTCTATGAGAATCATCACTAGTATACATCCCTAATTTGTTTAGCCTTTATTTTGTTGATGAAAAAAAATTATTTCTGTAGAACAATACTTTTTGGTCATCCATTCATTTCCTCCATAGCTAGATTTTCATTCAATCCTACATGTAAAAATTAGCTTTCCTACTCCCATTCATAGTCCAATTATTGTTTTCACATGCTAGTTCCTTTTTGTGCTCTCTAATAATTCATTGCAACCCTAGTTAGGGTTCCATTTTTCAATGACTAGAAGCTATTGGTCATCCCTAATTACTTACCTTTGCACACATCTTGGCCTCTACTCTAGATAGAAATAATAATATTCCTACATAGCTACTCATTTCTCATATGATCTCTCATGTGCACAAACTATAGATGTAATCTTCTTTACTTTTTGTCAAATGGATGTAGCTTGGGTGGTTGGGAGGAATGAATGTTACCCACCCCACCCAGGTTCTACTCTTGTAAGTGACATGTTGCTCTTGTGAAGCCCTTTGTAATAAATGTTGTGATTGATGAGTTGACCATACCTTGATTCAGTTCGAATATCAGGTATTGGAATTTTCCGTGAAGTAGCCCTCTAACAAATGGTGAATCACATTTAAAAAAATATTCTTTACTTTCATATTATTTCAAATTTGAATATTTCGCTACATTGATATAAACTCACAAAAGGAGATAAACATATAAAATCCAGGTATTCACGCCACAATAGTAGTGATATAACAACTCACATGTTTGAATACGCTTAAGGGGTTTGAAATGTCGTGTCACTTTTCATTTGCTCAAGGTCATGAGCATGCATGCTAAATTTTGTAATAGAGATGTTGGTTATTTGGATAGCTCTTAGTTGCTTTTCCGAGGAAATAAAAATGTTGTTGCAAAATAAATAACACATTGAGAAATGTTTTACTAAGTATTCATGTATGAGTGTTTTTTAATCATTTACACATGTCACAAAGTAGGTAGGATGGCCTATAAATATGGAATACACTAGGTTTTTTTTGCCACATGTATTGAGATGCATTCATATCTAGTAGATCTGGTTTCTTGGCTTTACACCCCACGCAAACTACCCAACATTAGCGGAAAAATATTAGATAAGGTTCTTTGGAGCATGCCCTTCCATTCTAGCGTGACAGAAGCATTTGCATGCACCATATCCCTTGCTTCACTCTAGTAGTGTAGTGGAATTCTTTCTAAGGGCAATAAGTCATTGACACATCTAGTTTATTGTTCACTTTATTATGATCCCATGGTTTAGCCTCAAATTCATGTATAATCCTTACTTCACTGAGGAGATTCAACATTTAACATTAGCAACTATATGACTCCTACATTGTTATAAAGTATTGATAATAGGTCTACACCATATACCACCATAAGAAACCTCCATCCAATGGTTGAGACATAAACATATACTCTTCTCACATTCAACATATCCCAAGTTATCCCCATTCATAAATTAGGAGACATGGTCCGTATTCAACATTTATTTTATGGTATATCTTTTAGCAACATTAGCATGGGGAGTATTAGCTTCCCATATCACATTTGTACTTGTCTTCCATCTTCATAGAGATCCATTGGATTCCTTATTTCCACCCAAAATCATCTTTGGCCATTGCAAACAGAGTCTTTTTTTCAGTGGTTTTATATCTAAATTGAGAGGAAAGTTGGAAAACTTTCTATATACGTCGAGAGAAACTGATATAGATAACTTATCCATTGGCAGACCTCTCTATGCACATTCGCCTAGTTTAATTATATAATAAAATAAATAATTACATTAGTGTCTTGGAATTTATTATCTCTTGGTATCTCAAAAGTGAATTGTTATTAACGAGTCAAATATTGAGACTCACATGCAAGATACATCAGTATTCAATTCTAAGTGTAAAAACTTTCTTTGAGTATGCAATTTTTTTACAGAGTTGTTAGAATTATCCGCCTCTATATATATATATATATATGATTTAGAATAAAAACAGTTACGAAATATTCTAGGTACATTCTTAATTTTACAATCACTTTTTTCACATTAATATGTGGCATTGCTTAATAGTAGTTCCTTATTTGAAATGGAGACTCCTAAGTATATGGACAAATTATTTTTTTTAACATTTTTCACATTGACAAGTGAATTTTTTTTTCTACCAATTTTTTTTTTCTTATTACTCATAGTTTGAATCAAAGAAACTAGAATGTTGTCTATCCCAAGGATACTTGGATAATTTACCCCAATACATTCACAAAAGTGTAGGAAAAATCAAAATATTGTAACTTTCTCAAGACTATCTCTACCTCTTAAAACCTATTATTCAATATATAATCTAAACTTATCATCAAATCATATAATTACAGAAAACCTATAAAGTAATGTACCCATTCTTCTATGACATCCACATAGTTTGTGGCTGGATCACGTTGATAGGGATCAAATGCTTGAGAGATAACAATGGAATGGACGACTGTTTGGATTATTTTTAATATTCCTAGTATTTTTTTAGTTAAAGGATTTCAACTTTGAGTTATCATGTTATTATCCATTTAATAACTATATATATATATATATATATAATCTCGCATTGTTCTAGTTATCTACCATCATCAGTTATGAGTTATACATGCATTGCTACCAGTTTATCTATTCATCAGTTGCCCATTATTTTTTATATTCCTTTCTTTATAATTGTTTATTTCGAATTTTGAACAACTGCCATAAAACCAATCTAAACAATACACTTGTCTCATCCTCATCCATACATGAAAAAATATAGACTATAATCCACCCCAAATCTCAAACTAAAAAAACTTCATTACCTCCACATAAAAATCCATGATTGCTTAAATCCGTCAACGAAATGGCACACAGATTAAAAATCAATGTACCAAAAGCAACCGAATGATCGACTATGTCGAACTACAACGATGGAGTGAAGACCATTCGCCGCTTCCCATGGCATCAGCTTTAACTTTATTTTGGAGATGGTCGTGTTGATCGCCATAAAGAGCTTTGTAAGTGAATTATGCCCAATTAGATGCAAATCGTTTTGTTTCTCATGTCCATAGAACATTTAAAAAAAAAAAATGAAATCAATTAAAATGAAAATTAAAATGAAAATAAGTATATAAGTTTGTTTTCTTTAACTATGTTATTTATTCACATATTTTTATTTTAAACTTGGATTTATTAAGTATTGAAAAATATCTAATTATTTTTTAGGTATTATTTGTTTAATTTAAATTTGTTACAGGTCTATAAAGAAAATCTAATCCTTCTTTTATGGGGATTTTAAGAAGAATCTATTGTTATTTTCTTATTAATTAAATATTAATTTTTTTGAATAATATATTATTTGTTTTTAAATTTTCTAAAAGACTTTTTATTTGCTTTAAAAATTTTACTTTATGAGTAGATATAATTTATTTAAACTTTTTTTTATTTAGTTTTCATTTTTATTTCATGCTAATATGAATTGTTTTAAAAACTTTTTATTTTCGGTACATCAATTTCTGTTTTAACACTATGAAATAACCTCGTCATTATACTTTGCTTTTTTCATAGTTTCGAGTCTTAGCAACTGGCTTTGATTTACATTTCACCATTATATATCCTATTTAAACTTTTTCTTTCTATATGAGAGACTTTTAGTGTAAAATCCCCATAGTCATACACCTCAAAACGCAAAAAATAAATAAATAGATATAACATATATATATAAGACACATCACACATCATTAAAATCCTTACATGCTATTAAAGACAACTATCATAGTTTTTCATTATGTTACTGAAACCATACTTTACTACTACTTGATCGCTTGTGCAATGTAGATGTTTACTAAAGAAACAATAACTACAAGTGTTCTTTAACATACAGGTGATGTTTTCTATACCATTTTGATATCTGCAATTTAGATATAAGATTTAATTGTTGTGTACGATTAATTTGTTCTATGCTTGAATATATATATATATATATATATATATATATATATATATATATATATATATAACACGATTTCCAGAGTCTACATTCTAGATCCAAACTATGCATGTGATTTGCTTATTATAACAAAGATTATGATATATACATACACCGATCTAATCATAATTCAAACATGGGCGATGGAACTATTTACTCATTATCGTAGGGGTCACATTCTAGATATAAATATATAGACCGGTTTAAGAATCAAACATGGGCAAACAAATTAACATTCAAATTGTGGTCACACCAATTAGGAAAACATAGGAAAAGGAGGAACTCACATACCCAAACATTCTTCCGCAATTGCAGATTGCAGATTGTGGGTTTCTGTTAATAGTTTTCTGAATTGAAAATTCCACAAATACCCTTCAGCAATTTGCATATTGCGAGTTGACTCTAAATATTTCCTTCCACAAATAGCTTTCTGCAACTAGCCTTTCGAAATTGTGGATTGCAGGTTGACCTTAAATTTTCCCCAAAACAGTTTTCCACAATTATCCTTCCGCAATTTGTGGATTGCGGAATGTAGGTTTCCTTCAAACTTTTCTCGAATTTGTCTTCCATAAACAATTTTTCCGCACTTAGATTTTTGCTAGTTAAGAGCTTGCAAATGATTTTAAAATTTGATAAGGTTTTATGGTTGTGATTCTGGACATCGGGTCTTTTGCGATCTCTGAGAATAAATCTTTAGTCCTATGTCCATCATTCGTGGTTACAAAATTTAGTATAGAATTCATTTTTATGGATTTGCTAAATCATTAGGAAAATGTGATTTAATTTTATTAAATCTTCCTTAGTGAAATGGAAAATGTGATCTAGGGTTTGAAATCTCTTAACCCTGCAATTCTGAAGTAGATAAATCTACAATACACTAATTCCCTTACACGGGTTTGCATAAACAACTAAACTGTTTAAGAAATTAAGATCTTGATTAAATCCATTTGTCTTAAATATGGAACTATAATAACCCACTCAACATATATGAACAAATTTCCAGTGATCTATGCTAGGATTGAACTTGCTAGTTATAAAATATAACAATGATCTCAATTTTCATTAACATATCATAGGTAGTCGTCTCAAATAAAGTTGTGACAGGGGAAAAATCTATGTTTTAGGATATTATCTTGATTCTACCATGCATTGTTCCAAATAATCGACCTTGAACTTTGACCATCCAACCTAATGAAATACTTGGGGTCCACTATATCCTCTACCATACTTATGAATCCAAATCTTATTCCATGGGTATTTGGAACTCTTAATCGACCTCCACCACAACTTGCTGCACAAAGCTTTATTTTCCAGTTTCGAGTCTCTCAAGACCATCCCCCCCTTTAACTTAGGGTGACAAACCTTAGACCAGGAAACCAATGCACATTTCCTTTGATTTTTGTACCCTCCCTAGATAAATCATTCTTGCAATTTGTCCACGACCATAAGAATATTCTTAGGGGATGCAAACATGGAAAAGAGATAAATTGACATTGCCTAGAAAATCAATCTAATTGACAATAATCTCCCATCCATATTCAATCAAAACACCTAGTTGTCTAATTTCTTCTCAATATTGGAGAGGATATTTTCCCAATAGTTGTTCCCTCCACACATATTTCATTAAATTTGTAACATTTCTATTACGAGGAGTTCAACAACATTGATTTTTTTGTAAATCTTTAAAATATTCTCTTAAATCTAGAAAATTAACTCAAAGAACTATTCCATTAAATTTGGAAAAATTAATACACATATTTCATTAAATTTGGAAATTTTTTATTACAAGGACTTCATGAAAATTGAGTTTTTTGTAAATCTTTAAATAATATATTCATTAAATCTAGAAAAAATAACCCAAATAAATATTCCATAAAATTAAAAAAAATAAAATCTAGGGAACTATTTCCTCAATTAATTTATTTTATGACTTCAATTTAAACTTTGGTATTCAAGTATTCAAAATGAAATATTACATCCCAATTAGAACTATATGGGTAGGCCATAAATCACGATGAATCTATGAATATCCCTAATTTGTCGAATGTTAAGATCATTTAGACATTGAGATATATTATATAAGAATAATCCAATGAAGTTGCACACATAATTGCATGCTTTATTGCAAGAGGTTCTCTATCTATATTTGAAGTGACCAAAGTAGTAGAAAGAGTTATAATATTAAATCATGTTATATAAGCCAATAAGATAGCACAAATGGAGGAAATTCTATTATGAGACTTCACTAACATTGAAATTTTTGTAAATCTTTAATATACTCATTAAATCTATAAATATTAACTTCTACACTAGAATGAATTGTAGGTTGTAGATGTCCATATTTGTTTTACAAGATCCAATAACTATCTATGAAATGGAAATGACTTGTTAAAGTTAAATATATCAAATACAATAGTCTCGATATACCTAATGACTCTGAAGTACAGTTTCACAATCCTTTTAATAGGAAATTTAAGAACAACTACTATGGATCCAAAAACTAAAGTAACATACAAAGTTTTCAGAGAACTTTGGCATACACTTACTTTTAGTTACTTTTATAGTTAATTTTAAAGGTTACTCACTAATGTTTTCTCTTGAATATAAATTCATGGCTTTTGTATTTCTAAAATTATAAGAAAAAAGTTTATTAAAGTGATCTTAAAAACCACCATTTATTATCGAAAGTTGATGAATTTAAACAAATTAAAGTAGTTTGAGAACAATGAAAAAGAAAAAGTAGTTTGTGCTTTCCTTTTGTCTCAGTTTTGAGCTTTGAGTGTAGCAAGCTCCTATTGGAATAGCTAATTTATGATCATGGTTATATTGGTTAATGAAGGTTTGATCCACATATATATATTAGAGCGTTTTGGAGAAAAAATTTCCAAGAAAAAATTAGAAGCTAAGCAATTATGCATCATATATTGTTCTACATATAAAGGAAATTTTTAGAGGGAAAATTTCCAAACAGAGAGGTGAGTTGGATCAACTTTGCATCACCTAGGATAGAATATATGTATCCAACCAAATAGAACAAAAAAGCCTGCATTTTGTTGAAACATAATCAAACTCAAAAAAAATATTTAGATCACATAGAATCATATGTTGAACATCATTAATAAGTTGAAACGATTGCACGCATTGATAAGCTATGCCAATGAAAGTTGTTGTTATTGTCTTCCTATATAGTCATTATTTTCTCCAATTACATAATTCACATTGCTCTCGTTAACGGACTATTATGAACATCATTAGAAGAAATATGATTGTTCCAAATGCACTTGTAATTGCTAAAAGAAGTCACCACTTTTTTACTACTATTGTTATAATTCTACCCATGTCAATGAGGAGGCAGTGATGGTCATTGGCTTGGAATCATTATCATACCAAACATTATGTGAACATAGTGACATGTCAATGAAAGAGGTTACACCAATCCTACTTTAGTTAAATAAGATGGAGCATTTGGAAATTAAGATTTATAAAGTTTGTAACATGTTTGTCAAACTCTAGATACCCAAAAAAATATCCCTAGAGACATTATAAAATGTAAATCTATGCAAATCTTTCTCTCCCAAGTATAAAAGTTTTTTCTTCCTATAGACAATATATAAAACAATGTATAAAGGCCAATGGATTTCCACTATAATAAATTAACCTAATTATCATCTTCTTAAAATTAAAGTACAATATCATGTTAATTCAGGCAGGGCATGGAGGAATCGAACCACCAACATCCTGCTCATAAGGCAGGTGCTCTTCCATTGAGCTAGCACCCTTTAAAGCAATATGGGAGAGGGATTTTGTTAAAACCCAGGACTGTGTTAACACCTAGATTAGACCTTTGTAATACTATGTGATAACTTCATCTTTCACGTTTATATATTATAGTTTGCAATAATGAGATAAATGTTTAAGGCCAAACCAATGCGTGTCCACTTTTCGAATTCATCATCCCATGAGTGCCATATTGCATTTAAGGGTGATGTGTAGTCCAGAAAGACCTACCCATGTCTCCAACAATGAAAGACATTAGAATAATTATAAAATCATGTTAATGCCTAATTTTTTTTACAACAGATAAAGGTAGTGGAGGATCAAACATCAAGCATTCTAACCAAGTGATAATAAAATATGGCCTCTAGTTGGGTACAAAATCGAATCAAATAGAGTCACTTATTTATCTTGGTTCAAACTATATGAATTGTGAAGTCCATGCATCTAAAAAATTAAAAACTATAGCGATGGATGTTATTGATTGTTGAAATAGATTGTATCATTCCTCTAAAGCGTGATATCTAAAAGTTGAGTAAGAATGTACTTCACAGAAAATCCTAGTCTAACTTCTGAGACTTCTACTGTCACTCTCAAAACTAAAATTCTAGAGATTTTATTGTTGCAATAGAAAAAGGGTCAATGAGATTTGAAATCCTAGTTGTTAAATCTAAATTCAAAACTTAGAAACTTAAAGAATAAACAATTTGAAACAACAAGTTCTTTGTTCACTCTAGTTAGGAAGAGATTGGATGCACTCCTTGATGCTTTCTTAGCATGGAGTCACAAGGGTGGATCACCCATTTCAAGCACATAATGGCATCAAGCTATTCTCATCATTCATAATAGTAGTAAAAGGGGTATCATTTCAAAGTTATATCATGTTTTATAACAAATTGAAAATGGTTGATAATGAACACCATTGAGGATCTATCACCTTTTCCTTCAATTATGTCCAATGCTTGCTTCCTCTTTACTAACAACTAAAATATAGTTGTGTCACACTATATATTTTTCCTACACCTCCTTTTCAATATTACTATTTGTTGTATCAACATCAATATAAAAATTAGCTTGATGAATCTCATCACAAAATCTTAATGCATAGTTTAAATACTTCTTTGGCATAAGGAATACAATCTCCTATCCGGCACTAAACCAAAAGGACCAATTCCTAGCATAATTCCCTTGGAGTATTGCAAGTATCATTTTATAGAACTATGTCCCAATGTATCTTGGCAAGTCTTTAAAGTAAAATAAATCAAATCAAATGGTATGTTGAAAAATGAAGTGGAATTAGTGCACACTAAAGTTTCATTTTCAAAACATCAAAATAGTTATATCTATCTTGGGCCCATAAAAATCACTTTCCTCTTTATTAATATGACAAAGCCTCTATAAACACCAAAAAACAAATTGGAAATAAGCTCCTTTGTTTGTTTCCTTGTTCTACTAGATTGTTAATAGCCTAAGAAATTCAAATAATAAAGGTGAAGCATGGTATCTATGTGTGGTACTAGTAGCCATAAGTGCAATAAATTTTACCAAAAAAATATGTTCCATCTAGTTCTATTCCCAATACATGATAATATAAGAAAAATAGAGAGGAAGCTAATTAATTGTACATACTCCTAGTTGTGTACAAAAAAAAGGAGAAAGAATGCTTGGATTGAGGACACTAAAGATTAGCTGTAGGGGAAAAAACCCTCCTCTATGTTTTCCTCACCATTTACTTTGGTTTTTTCTAGGTAATATTTTTTCTTTGGCTTTGAAGTTTTTTGATTTTTTGGTGAAGTTTTTCTCATCTATGGAAAAAGATTTACTAACTTTTCAAATGATTTTTTAGAACATTATTGGCTTTTGCCTCTAGAGGAGAACCCTTTTAAAGGTAGTTAGTATGGATCCCATTATATGTCCATGTGTGTTTGTTTGCTCATTTAGTGAAAGTGCATATGTTTGTTAAATAAACAATGCTATATGTGAAATTTGTGTCTCCAAAACTATAATAATTTTAATAGTATGGAAATCATGATGTCCATTTGTATTTATTTTCTCATTTAGTGAAAGTGCAAAGGTCTTGGTGAGAAACTAAGAAATGTTGTATATGCATATTCTTGTATTTATAACCAAAGTACTTCATTTTCAACACATTCATCAACTTATTGTTTAAAAGGTCTAATTCCATTATATGTTACATTCAATACATTTCACGTTCAATTTAATGTTGAATTTTCTTTATCACTAGCAATTTTTATATTCTAGGTTTTATTATTGTCATGCTAACCATCCCTTCCCTTGCATCACTAAATGATTTTTTGTTAATTATCCATTTTTCTTGTTTCCCTAGCAATTTCCACGGATGACAATGAACACAGCTAAGGATCTATTGCCTTTGATTTTAATTGTCTAGTGTTTTCTTCCTCTTTACAAACGAGTCAACTATAGTTGCATCATGTTATTTGTTCCTTCTAGACCTCCCTTTGAATATTTGTATATGTTCTATCAACATTGACATAAAAATAATTTTGTTGATTCTCATCACATATTCTCAATCAATAGTTTAAATACTTCTTTAGCATGTGACATACAATTTCCTACCTGAGACTGAAGCCCATTTCCTAGCATAATTCTCCTAGAGTATTGCAAGTAGCATTTTACAAAACCAACTAAGGCCTAGCGTATCATGGAAAATCTTTGCCTCATCCTCATTAGAGTAAAATGAATCAAATCAAATGGGAAGTTAAATTATTGCACACTAAAGTTTCCTTTTCAAAGCACAAAAACAATGATGTATATCTTGGTCCCATAAAAACACTATCAACTTTATTTGTCTACAAAAAGGTTTATGAACACATAAAACAATCTATAGAAAAACTCTATTGTTTTTCCCTCATTCTACTAGAATATTAATAGCCCAAGGAATGCACGTAGTAAAGGCGAACCATGGTATTAGAGTACATTGCTAGCATCCACTAGTGTAATGAATTCTGCCAAAAATACAACTCATTTAGTTCTACTACTTATTGATTCCTAGAAATTTCTAATACATGTTAATAAAAGAAAATAAAAGGGTAATAATTGTCCATACTCCCAACTAGTGTTTTGTACACAAATAATGAGGAGAAAAGGTGCTCACTCCAATCAACTCATTTTGGCTCAATTCAATGTACAAGATATTTTGACATTTGGCAATGTGTTGGGTGATGCTACTAGAAATCCTATTTCCCCATAATTCAAGCTTGTATAAAGAATTGCAATTTTGAAAGGAAGGAAGTTTTCCTAATAATTTTACAAAAGTCATTGAAAATATTTGTAGATATTTGCCAAAGATTGCCTTCAAGGGAATTATAAGATAGATTGAGGTACTCCAATCTAGGTGCATTGCAGAGATTGTAAGGAAAATGTCCATTGAAATTGTTCCTTGATAAGTCTACATAGGACAAAAATTTTAGCTTTCCAATTCTGAAAGGAATATGGCCAGTAAGACTGTATTGTTGAATGTAGGTTATGTTCAAAGTGGGGCAATTTTTAAGCCTATATGGTGTTTCTCCAGTGAACTAGTTGGAAAAATATTAAGTATGGTTAACTTGTTGTCTTTACACGAGTCAGTAGGGATTGCTCCTGTTAATTTATTAAAAGATGCATCCAACCATTCTAGCCTACAACTTATGCCCAGAAATCGATGAAGGATTCCTATCAATGAATTGTTCCATATAGAAAAAGTATTTAATCTAGGTAGGTCACTAATTCCTTCAACGTTGTATCCATTGAGCTTAATAACAAATAGGTGTAATACCACCATCCTTTTGAGCATCAAAAACACTTTATCCTAGGGAATTTAAATAATATCACATTCATGCAAGGAAATAAGAAAGGGTTAGACATGTACTCTACTCAAGTAAGGAATCGGCTTAGAGATTAACTGAATTGTATAAAAGGTCTGATTTGATTTCCAATAGGCTATGGACTCCCTTTGGTGTTATATTTCCCCATTCAAACCCTACAAAACAAATGCAACTGAGATGTAGTAGAAATTGATTTAGCTTATTCACTTGGTTATTGGCCTTTAGATCAATCATTTTTCTAACTCTTATTGCAACTCTAACACTGCTAATTTATCTTAGGAACTCCAATATATTCTCAATATATATACCACCTTGCACTTTACAAGAAACAATTTCACTTTATGTCAACAAAAACTAACCATTTTTATATGAAAAAGGACAATTAATGTGAAGTTGTCAATCATCATTATAATCTATTCTCTTTTCTCTAATACTAGTTTTAATACCACCTACCACACTATGCGTCTTTGACAATCACTAACACTTTCAACACTTTGAATGTAGAATTCTCCATGTATTAGACATGAGCAACATTTCAAGAACAAACCAATCATGCCTATGTACTCACTGGTATGGAATTCAATGCTTTAATCCCTCACTCATTCAATATACTACTATCCTCTTCAACCTCCAAGAAACATGGTTTTGGGTGAATTCATTCAACATGTAATTTTCTTGTTTCAAAGATGTTCTACACATTTGGCTACTTTCCCGAAATACCTTTGAGGAATTGATCACAGATTTCTTTGATCGACAATTCTCAATAATTGTGGGTGGAAGATAGGTAGGATTTTATTGTGGACATGGCTTCAAGGTGAATCACTATATTAATAGATACTATGTGATTGTACAAAACAATATTTGTAGTTTGTGTGAGTCTGAAAGCCTTTAATGTTAGCATCTCTAGATCATTGATCTATGCATGAAGAATTAAGATAAAGAATTTGGCTATAATGTGTAAATGCAAAAATATCCAAACATATATTTTCTTCTCATGAAGCTTGCTAGGGCCAACCAAGATCATCCTTTGCACTCAACCAAAACTCATGAAATCATGGAACAATAAAATATCATAATTTGATGAAACTGCATCTCATGTTTTATATCTCCTATATTTATGTTTAATTCCTAGTATAATCCCTCTTGATTTGAAATTACTCAAGGGATACAAAAATTGATATATCCAAAGCATGTATTTGGCACAAAAATCCACAGATATTCTTCAACAAGAACAACAAGGTGTAATGGGATCTTAATACAGTCCTAGCTAAAATTTCAAACTAAAAGAAAAGATTAGAAAATATTATCTAAGTACTCATTAGTTGTAATACTTTGTGGATGAATTGGACATGGAAAAAGGTTAAATATGTCTTCTCTATTAAAGGAGGAATCTCCAGTTGCCTTATGGAAAGGATATCGTTTAGTTACAATAGTAACTATAACTTGGTGCAGAAGTTGTAGTAGCTTCTAGGAAATGTATGTTGATTTGTAAATTCAAAAATGCTCTGTAAACAAAAAATATCCTTTATCAAAGCCTTCATATTTGATTTCCAGTTGAAAACAAGCTTAGGAAAGCTCAAATCAATGTTACACTAGTTGATATCAGTGAATGTTCTATTTTCTTTGAAGAGTTCAATATTTTACTTCTAGCACAAGCACAATGGCATTTCTAACAACAACATTGCATGGTGAATGAAAGCTGACATGTGTTATATTTCCTACTGGTACAACCATATTTCCATGAAATACATTGCACCATGAATGAATTCTAATCCATGCTAGCTTTCCTTCTAACACAAGCACACACAAGCGTAAGGGAATTTCTTACAACAACATTGTATAGTAAGGGCAATCTAATACAAGTTAACTTTCATTTTAGCACAATCACAAGAGCATTTCTAAAAACAACAGTGGATCGTGAATGAAAGCTAATGCATGTTAACTTTCCTACTGGTACAACCACATTGCCATCAAATAAATTGCACCATGAAGATAATCTAACACATGTTAGATTTCCTTCTAGCACAAGCACAAGGGTTTCTTACAACAACATTGCATAATGAAGGAAAGTTAATGTATGGAAAGCTAATGCATGTTATCTTTCCTTCTAACAAGCACAAAGGCATTTCAAACAACATTGGATGGTGAATGAAAGCTAATGTTTGTTAGCTTTGCTACTGGTAAAACTACATTGCCATAAAATACATTGTGCCATGAAGGAAATATAACACAAGTTAGATTTCCTTCTATCAGGAGCATAAAGGCATTTATTACAACAACATTGCATAGTTAAGGAAATCTAATGCATGTTATCTTTATGTGTTCCTTCTAGCACAAACACAAGGGAATTTCTAACAACATTACATGGTGAATAAAATCTAGTGCATGTTAGCATTCTTACTGGTACAACCACATTGCCATCAAATACATTGCACTGTGAAGGAATTCGAACACATGTTAGATTTCCTTCTAGCACAAGCACAAGGGAATTTCTTACAACAACATTGCAAAGTGAAGGAAAGCTAACGCATGTTAACTTTCCTTCTAACACAAGCATAAGGGCATATCTAACAGCAACATTGTGTGGTGAATGAAATCTAACGCATGTTAGATTTCCTACTGGTACAACTTCATTGTCATAAAATACATTGCACAATGAAGAAAATCTAATGCATGTTACCTTTCCTTCTAGCACAAGCATAAGGGAATTTCTTACAACAACATTGTTCAGTGAAGGAACCTTCTAGCACAAGCACAAGCGAATTTCTAACAACAACAATGCATGGTGAATGAAAGCTAACTCATGAAATTCACTTTCGTACAGGTACTACCACATTAAAATCAAATACATTGCACCATAAAGGAATTATAACTCATGTTAGCTTTCCTTCTAGCATAAGAACAAGAGTTTTTTTAAAACAGCATTGCACAATGAAGGAAAGCTGACACATGTTAGATTTCCTTCTAGCAAAAGCACAAGGGAATTTCAATATTTGATCTAAACAATTCAATAGTTTACACCTAACACAAGCACGAGGGAATTTCTAATAACAACATTGCATGGTGAATGAAATCTAACACGTTCTATCTTCCCTACCGTTACAACCACATTTCCATCAAATGCATTGCACCATGAAAGAATTATAACGCATGTTAGCTTTCTTTCTAACACAAACATAAGGGCATTTGTAACAACAAAATTGCACAGTGAAGGAAAGCTAACACATGTTAAATTTCCTTCTAGCACAAGCACAAGAGAATTTCTAGCAACAACATTGTATGGTGAATGAAAACTAACATGTGTTAGCTTCCCTACCAGTACAACCACATTGACATCAAATACATTGCACCATGAAAGAAATCTAGCACATGTTAGCTTTCATTCTAGCACAAGCACAAGGGCATTTATTACAACAATATTCCATAATGAAGGAAAGCTAACACATGTTAGCTTTCCTTCTAACAGGAACAAGGACATTTCTATAACCATTCCATGGTGAATGAAATCTAACATGTGTTACCTTTGCTACTAATACAACTACATTACCATAAAATACATTGTTCCATGAAGGAAATCTAAAACATGTTATCTTTCTTTCTAACACAAGCATAAGGGAATTTCTTACAACATTGCACAGTGAAAAAAAGCTAATGCATGTTAGCTTTCTATGTTCCTTCTAGTACAAACATGGGGAAATTTCTAGAAACAACATTGCAAGGTAAATGAAAGCTAGCGCATGTTAGATTTCCTACCGATACAACCACATTGCCATCAAATACATTGCACCATGAAGGAATTCTAACACATGTTAGTTTTCCTTTTCGCAAAATCACAAAGGCGTTTCTTACCAAAACATTGTGCAGTGAAGGAAAGCTAATGCACGTTAGCTTTCCTTCTACCACAAGAACAAGGGAATTTCTAACAACAACATTTCGTGGTGAATGAAAGCTAATGAATGTTAGTTGTCCTACCAGTATGACTACATTTCCATCAAATATATTGCACCATGTAGAAAATCTAACGCATGTTATATTTCTTTCTAGCACAAGCATAAGGCCAATTATTACAATAACATTGCTCAATGAAAGAAATCTAATGCATGTTAGCTCTCCTTCTAGCACAAGCACAAGGGTATTTCTAACAACAACATTGTATGGTGAATGAAAGCTAACACAAGTTAGCTCTTGTACTGGTACAACCACATTTCAATTAAATACATTGCACCATGAAGGAATTCTAATGCATGTTAGCTTTCCTTCTAGCACAAGCACATAGTCATTTCTTACAACAACATTGCACAGTGAAGGAAACCAAACACATGTTTTTTTTCCTTCTAACACAAGAACAAGGGCATTTCAAGCTAGGTAAATCAAGCTAGGACACCCCTCACCATAAAATTCAATCAGGGACTCAATCCATGCAGGGGCTTCAACTAGAACACACCTTGTATATCCAATTCCATGGATCGAAGCTTGCCTTGGTGATATAAGAACCTAAGGTTTTGTTCAATGAGACCACATAATTTGATGAAACCACATCCCATGTTTGATCTCTAATTTATTTATGTTTTAGCCCTAGTATTGATCATTGTCAATTTGAAATTATTCAAGGGATATAGAAAATCGATATATCCAAACCATTATAATGGGATCCTAATACAGTCCTAGCTCAACATTTAGAATAGAATAAAAGTTAAGAAAATATTATGCAAGTCATCATTAGTTGTAATCCTTTGTGGATTGATTAGACATGGAAAAATGGTAAATATGTATTCTCTATTAAAGAAAGAATCTCTAGCTAACTTATAGCAAGGCTAAGGCTTAGTTACAATAGTCAGTAGAATTTGGTGCAAAAGTTGTAGTAGCTTCTGGGAAATGTATGTAGATTTGTAAATTCAAAATGAACTGTAGACAAAAAAATTCCTTTATCAAATCCTTCACATTTGGTTTCAAATTAAAAATGGGCTTCGGAAAGCTCATATCAATGGTACACTTTTTGATATCAGTGATTGTTCTATTTTATTTGAAGAGTTCAATGTTTCACTCTTAACACATGTGAAGGAAAGTTAACACATGTCAACTTTCCTTATTTCACAAGCACAAGGGAATTTCTAACAACAACATTGCACGATGAATGAAAGCTAACGCGAGTTATATTTCCTACCGGTACAAACACATTTCCATCAAATACATTACTCCATGAGGGAAATCTAACACATGTTATATTTCCTTCTAGCACAAGCACAAAGGCTTCTTACAACAACATTATACAATTAAGGGTTTCTTAGCTTTCCTTCTAAAAATCACAAGGGAATTTCTAACAACATTGCATGGTGAATGAATGATAACGTGTGTTAGATTTTCTACTTGTACAACTATGTTGCCATAAAAGACATTGTGCCATGAAGGAAATCTAACACATGTTAACTTTCCTTCTAGCACAAGTACAAGGGCATCTCAATATTTTCTCTGAAATGTTCAATATTTTACTCCTAGCACAACCACAAGGGCATTTATAATAACAACATTGCATGGTGAATTAAAGCTAATGTGTGTTAGATTTCCTATCATTACAACCACATTACCATCAAATACATTGCATTATGAAGAAATTCTAAAGCATGCTATCTTTCCTTCTAACACAAGCATAAAGGCATTTCTTACAACAACATTACATAGTGAAAGAAAAGCTAACACATGTTAACTTTTCTTCTAGCACAAACACAAGAGCATTTCTAACAACAACATTTCATGGTAAATGAAAGCTAATGCATGTTATCTTTCTTACCGATACA
Organism: Pseudotsuga menziesii; assembly: GCA_001517045.1. Lineage (NCBI taxonomy): Eukaryota > Viridiplantae > Streptophyta > Pinopsida > Pinales > Pinaceae > Pseudotsuga > Pseudotsuga menziesii. Next base: position 53,672 of record LPNX011011944.1, read on the forward strand.
AACACATTTCCATCAAATACATTGCTCCATGAAGGAAATCTAACACATGTTAGCTTTCCTTCTAGCACAAGCACAAAGGTTTCTTACAACAACATTTCACAATTAAGGGTTTCTTAGCTTTTCTTCTCACAAGCACAAGGGAATTTTCTAACAACATTGCATGGTGAATGAAAGCTAACGTGTCTTAGCTTTTCTACTTGTACAAATACATTTCCTTAAAATACATTGTGCCGTGAAGGAAAACTAACACATGTTACCTTTCTTTCTAGCACAAGTACAAGGACATTTCAATATTTTCTCTGAAGAGTTCTACTATTTTTTACTCCTAGCACAAGGGAATTTCTAATAAGAACATTGCATGGTGAATTAAATCTAACGTGTGTTAGATTTCCTACCAGTATAACCACATTGCCATAAAATACATTGCACCATGAAGAAATTCTAATGCATGCTAGCTTTCCTTCTAACACAAGCATAAAGGCATTTATTACAACAACATTACACAGTGAAGGAAAGCTAACACATGTTAATTTTTCTTCTAGCAGAAGCACAAGGGAATTTCTAACAACAACATTACATGGTGAATGAAATCTAACACGTGTGATCTTTCCTATCGGTAGAAACACATTTCCATTGAATACATTGCTCCATGAAGGAAATATAACACATGTTAGCTTTCCTTTTAGCACAAGCACAAATGTTTCCTACAACAACATTACACAATTAAGGGTTTCTTACCTTTCCTGCTAACAAGCACAAGGGAATTTCTAATAACACTACATGGTGAATGGAAGCTAACGCATGTTAGCTTTGCTACTTGTACAACTACATTGCCAGAAACTACATTGTGCCATGAAGAAAATATAACACATGTTACATTTCCTCCTAGCACAAGTATAAGGGAATTTCAATATTTTCTTTGAAGAGTTCAATATTTTACTCATAGCACAAGCACAAGTGCATTTTTAATAAGAACATTGCATGGTGAATGAAAGCTAAGGTATGTTACATTTCCTACTAATACAGCAACATTGCCATCAAATACATTGCACCATGAAGAAATTATAACGCATGTTAGCTTCCCTTCTAACACAAACATAAAGGCATTTTACAACAACATTAAACAGTGAAGGAAAGCTAACACATGTTAACTTTCCTTCTAACACAAGCACACGGGAATTTCTAACAACAACATTGCATGGTGAATGAAATCTAACTCTTGTTAAATTCCCTACTAGTACAACCACATTAAAATCAAATGCATTGCACCATGAAGGAATTCTAACACATGTTAGTTTTCCTTCTAGCACAAGATCAGGGGCATTTCTTACAACAACATTGCATGGTGAATTAAAGTTAACGCGTGTTATATTTACTATTGATACAAAAACATTTCCATCAAATACATTTCTCCATGAAGGACATATAACACATGTAAGATTTCCTTCTAGCACAAGGACAAAGGCTTCTTACAACAACATTACACAATTAAATGTTTCTTATCTTTCCTTCTAACAAGCACAAGGGAATTTCTAACAACATTGCATGGTGAACAAAAGCTAAACCATGTTAGGTTTGCTACTTGTACAACTACATTGACATAAAATTCATTGTGTCATGAAGGAAATCTAACACATGTTAGCTTTCCTTCTACCACAAGCATAAGAACTATTCTTACAAAAACATTGCATAGTGAAGGAAAGCTAACACATGTTAGCTTTCCGTGTTCCTTCTAGCACAAACACAAGGGAATTTATAAGAACAACATTGCATGGTGAATGAAAGCTAGCACATGTTATCTTTCTTAGTGGTACAACCACATGGCCATCTAATACATTACACCATGAAGGAATTCTAACACAAGTTAACTTTATTTCTAGCACAAGCAGAAGGGAATTTATGACAAAATTTCATAGTGAAGTAAAGCTAACACACATTAGCTTTCCTTCTAACACAAACACATGGGAATTTATAACAGCAACATTGTGTCATTAATGAAAGCTAATGTGTGTTACAATTCCTACTAGTACAACTACATTAACATAGAATGATGAGAGTGTCCCTAAATCAAGGGGGCTTCACTTATTGACCAATATCCTATCACGTTAGTTCATATTGTGGGTTTTAAAATTATCAAAAATTGAACCAATATATTGCTGGTATTGGGGGGGATGAGGGGTTTAAGGTGGGGGTGGGTAGGATGGTTTATAAGGATTGAGGTATAAAAAGGGGTGGGGAGGAGGTTTTAAGTATTGGGAGGGGGTTTCAACAAAAATAATTTGGGGAAATATCTCTGGAAATTAAGGGTATTCTTTAATATCCCATGATTGCATGTGCTATGTGAGAGGTTCACTAAGTGAAGTCCCCGTGCCCTAAATGACTCTTGGATGAAAGTGAAAACTCGCCATAGAATGTAATCTAGAACTCAGATCGATGAATCGTTCATTTTGTTGGGTCCAAGACATAGGACTTCAGCTAGGATATCCCTCACCCATCTACTACCATGGCCTGAAACCTTGTTTACCTGGGGATTTGAGAAGCTAGGGTTTTGTTCAATGAGACCCAATGCATTTTTTGTTTTAGGGGGTTAAATTCAAAATAGTCTTCCCCAAGAGAAGGTGGATGAATTCACGACATCCATCGAGCTTGAACACATCTTCTAGAAGTTGTGGAACTTGATTATGCTTCTCAATTTTAAATGTAGGTTCCTAGACCAAATCAACATCTGTCCTTGAATGGCTCTTGGATGCGATTTAAAACTCACCATAAAATGTAGTTCGAGACTCAGATCAGAAAAATGTTGATTTCGTTGCATCCAATACATAAGGCTTCATCTAGAACACCCCTTTCCCATCCAATGCCATGGATTAAAGTTTTCCTTACCTGGAAACCTGAGAAGCTAGGTTTTTTTGCAATGAGACCCAATGCAAAATTGCATTGGGGGTCAAATTCACAAAATTCTTTCCCAAGAGCTTGTGGATGACTTCATCAGATCTAGAAGGCCTATACACACCTATTAGAAGTTACAAAACTCAATTTTGATGCTCAGTTCTAGATATATGCCCCTAGACCAAATTAACATGTGTCCCTGAATGGTTATTGGTTGAGAGCTACAAATCACCATAACATGCAATCCATAACTTTGATCGATGACCTATTCATTCTATTGCATTAATGTCATGGGTATTCAACTACAATACCCCTCATTCATCTAGTTCCATGTCCCTAAGCTTGCTTTATCTAGCAATTTGAGAAGCTAGGGTTTCATTCAATGAAACCCAATTTAATTTTTGCATTGGGAGGTAAAATTCACGATCCTCTTTCATTGTATCCCATGGATGGCTTCATCGCATCCACCAATCCTATACACATTTTCTAGAAGTTGCAAAAGTCAATTCTACGAATCAGTTATGGATGTAGGCCCCTAGATCAAATTAACATGTGTACCTAAATGACTCTTACATGCAAGTGAAAACTTGCCATAAAATGACTCTTGATTTACCTAGCTTGATAGACCCCTCCAATTTCTTTGATTTGATGAGGAAACATTATCATCAACTCAAACAGATTGTATACCCCAAAGGTACATAACTAGTCCATTAGAAATAGCTATATTGAGTTGAAATTATCTGTTTAATTTTATAAAAGTCACAATCGTTGAGATAATTGAAAACGCTATAGTGTTTGAAGCTAATTATGTTGCAAAAGTCTTGACATGATCAGGTTTCCCATTAGCCACCTTGACTTAAGACACAATTGATCCCACAAAGGCTTTGTATTTGGGGAGTTAAATACTTATTTTATATGCAAAATGGACCTTTTTGTACATATTAGAAAGTAACATTGGTTCTTATTTTAATTTTTGACAAACTGTACATAGCTAGGTAAACCAAATAGCTAGCAAATCAAATATTCTCCTGGTCACTTCAAATTTTGAATTTGCATGCAAAGCCTTCAATTCTTTTCATTCATAGAAGATACGATTTGTTGGTCATAAGGTAAGTCCACATTGGCATGTAAAATACCCTCTAAAATTATGAACTCGAAGGTGTTATCCAACTGCTGATATATGCAGCAAAATTTGAGTTTAATAGTGCACATATCTTATTGATATTGCATGGAAAAATCTAAGTTTGGATATTTTTAGTTTTTTGTTTATGGGTTACAATGAAATCGGATTTCACTGTCAAGTCTGTTCACATACCTCCAACACTAATGGTTGATTGCAATCATATCCTGCCAAATATTGTTAACATATCCAATCTAGAAAGTGTTATATACAAATTTAAAACCTAGGACTCATATGTACATTCACCTCAAACTCCCAAAGCTTGTTGAATTTGAATACAAATTTGAACTCATACTTCTATTGCCAAAATCTTCTCATCAAATTTAATCTTCAAAACTGAGTTTTCATTCACCGTCTTAACTTGAAATCTAGGTTGATCTCTTTGGTTTGTACTGAACTATGGGTCATAATCACTGAGATGTCAAGCATGATATTTCCTAACTAAATTTTCTACAAACAAGAAAACATCTCTACTCATTGGTTAATTAAAGGGTTGATCCAAATTTGAGTTTGGTCTGTATTTCCTTATGTACCAAGCGTTATACTTATTACTAAAACAAGACCACTACAATAAAATCTAGGTTTGAGGAGGAACCTTTACTATCAATAGAATATCAATTTAACACTTGCTCAAATTGGCATAGAGGTAATAATAATTTCCCCAATAGTTATAAAGCTAGATAAATTCAAGAATCTTGCAAAAAAATTATAAAATACTTGAGTAATACAAAGACCAAATTGGAAGAATTACAAAAGATTAGAGTGCTTTACATGGATAATATAAATGAAGATGTCAAACAACATGGGTGACCACCAATATTTGAAGAGGGGAAATTGGTCTTTAAATGTATTATGTATATGATGAAAGAAAGGTAATAATAATTTCCCCAGTAGTTATAAAGCTATATAAATTCAAGAATCTTGGAAAAAATGTATAAATTACTTGAGTAATACCAAGACCAAATTGGAAGAATTACAAAAAATTAAACTACTTCACATGGATAACCTAAATGAAGATGTCAAACAACATGGGTCACCACCAATATTTGAACAGGGGAAATTGGTCTTTAAATGTATTATGTATATGATGAAAGTGGGTGCTGATTCATTGTTTGAATATGAAGGTGAACATGCATTTATATAGAATCTCCACAATGTACCATATTGAGGAAAGTTTGAGCACCTTAAGATTGATTGATGCAAGCATACTTACATTGCTTACAATTAAAAAAAAGAAAACCAATTAGTAGTTTATAGAAAAGATAATCCAAATTAATAGTAGACATGAATTTCCACCTTTCTTTTTTGATCAACCTTGAGAGACAACTATGAGCATGAAGAGGACATTGCAAATCCTATTTCATTTGATCTTAGACAACCAAAAGATGTTTTGGGTATTGTTGATGAACAATTGGGTGTCCTCATCAATGGGAAAGATTTGTAACAACATAAGGAGCATTATGATTACATTACACATGCAGAAATTTTCCATCCACAGATCTCCATCTTGTACCCAATTTATTTATGAAAAAAATGTAAGGACATGTAATTTTAGCACTGAAATATGTTTGGGACAACTTGCTCACTGTTTGATGTATGGAAGCATTTTTTGGCCTTAAAAAATAGGTCATCAAGCCCAAGATCATGAACTGCTTTGCTTTCCAGAATTGATTTTGTATGGCATGCATCATGTAGAGATTTGATAAAATCCAGCAAGGAAGGGAAGCAAACTTTTTGCAGGCTTATCTTAGAGCCACCTTATAAAATCATGTAGCCTCAACACCACTTTCTACACAATATGATTCACATACACCCACCACTTGTTTTCAGATGGATGATGAGTCTCTTCTAGTTGCAAACAATTCATTACCTAATAAAGTGCCGATATAAGGTAGGATCAACCAAATCTAAATCCCCATCACAAAGTCAATAGATTTAAAACCGTGGGAGGAAACATTTGTTTGCAATATGACCCCTAAAATATTTTCAAAATTCTAAAGCTTACTTCCCTTGTCCAACAAAGAATTACCCTATAGCCTGTCATACCTTTAATCCAGAAAAATAATGCAGCTGACCAATAGCCTTCATCTCAAATTCACTGGCCATTTCCTTCTTGCACCATATGATGAGATGATTAAGTTTCCCTATAGGGATAATATCATATGCGTATAGACTCAAGGCAAGTAGACCATATTTATCAAGTGTGAAATAAGGTTTGGAATTGCATGAGCTTTTGAAAAACCCAAATGGTGTAACTAGTCATCAATCTTGGCATATCACACCCGTGGTGCTTATCTCATCCCATAAAGAGCATTCTCCATCCTGCAAACATGGGAATTTTTCCGATGTATCTAAAATCCTTTTTGGATGCTTTATGTACACCACTTACTTAATCATACCATTTTAAAATGTTGTCTTTACATCCATCTAATGTAAACAACAACCAAAATATGAAGCCAAAGATTAATGGTTCTGATAGAGATATACCTGGAAACTTGAACAAATTTCTCATCATAATCAACTCCCTATTTCTTCAGTGGGCCTAGTAATTAAGAAAATTTGTTTCCTCCTAAGAGGTCACAGTTTCAAATCCAGAGGGGGGTATAGTGTATGTACAGCTTCATAGACTTTAGTAATCAAATCTCTATTCGAAGGGAGTCCCTTGTCCCACAAATAATGGGTCTCATACACCAATTTGGTTTCTGGCTTGGTTGTGACATTAAAATTAGATTAATATTATTATTATCATATATGAGAACTGAGAATCTTCTAAAAACAAAGTTGTATATAAACTTTTAAATACTCCATCATATGCATGCTTAATTTTGTAAAGCTCACTAATTTCACAATCAGTATTAGAACCATCTCCCAAACATCATTCTTCATAATCGACTTATACTCCACTACCATGGCATCACACCATCCTTGCTTTGTATTTATTTTCCTCCTCAAAGATAAAAGGATCGGCTTCAAGGTTTGAAGGAATCAATGCAACATAATTTTAAACTTTTTAGCTGGATGGCTCACTTGAAATGTTGATTTGGGCAGGCCAACTTGTTCTTTTGTATCTTGGAAGGCTTTAGAAAGTCATTTTGGTTTCTTGGATAAACTGGAGGGTGGTAGGGAATGTACCTTAGCTGATTTCAATCTGCTCTGAATTTGATTTATTCATCTGATTTTATATTTGAATTTGGTACATATTAAATATTTTTTCCTCCTCAATTACTGTGGGAGGATCCTATGTGTTGGTAGACCATCCATCCTCATAGAACTTCACATCACAACTAACTATTTCCTTTCATTATGATGGAATGTAAATTGTGCAACCTCTAGGATTCTCATTCTACCCTATAAAAGTCCCCTTGATACTATATGGCTCAAACTCAGTCTTTTCATCAACAACATGAATATAAATTCAACCACCAAAAATAAAAAAATGAGATACATGTGGCTTCTCACTAGTAAACGTTTCTTCCATTTTTCCCCTCAGGAACCTTATGCAAACACCTGCTAAAGATGTAGACATCTGGATAACATGCTTCAGTCCATATATTCTTGGACAAGTTTCACATGAATAAGAGTCTTAGCTATCTCAAAGATGGCCTTTTCTTTTCATTTTGCAACACAATTTTTTTCTAATTGTATGGTACCTTTTTTCAACCCCATTTGTTTTGGATTGTGCAGTACAATAAGCACCCTCTCAAATTTTGTTGTGCGTTGTATGATACCTTCTCACAACCCCATTTTGTTGTGGGTTGTATGGCACTATAAGTGCCCTGTCAACTCCTGCTAAAGTTTGTACTAGGTGGGAGCATGAAGCACCAATTTTTAACAGACTTTGGAGGCATTTTTTATATAATATATATATTTAATATATTTTGATGCATATATTATCCATAAAATCATGCAGAATTTTGAATTAATTGCAGAAAATATCAAAACACAGAATTAACTAGTGCATTAGTGATGGTCATTAAAGCATTAACCATTTACTACACATGTAATATCAACCATCTAGTAGACATAAAATCGTCATCAAATGATCAACCACCACATCAACCTTCACATTTCAGTAGGTTGCATTTGTCATCAACACACTGTAGAATATAATTCAACCATGAAATGAAACAGACCATCGTATTCAAGAACAAAGATTTTTAATATGCAATTAACAATTCAAAGTTCAAACTCAAACTCTTATCTAATGTTTACAAAATATTCCATAATAAAGGTAATGACTCTAGAAACTAGATTCTAAACTAAAAGAGACAAATAAGTCTATTGTTTACTTAGCTTTGCACTTGCCATGAGAAACTTCTAATTTTTTTTCCCATGATCTAACAATAGGAGTCCCTTGTGCTTCTTAGTATGTAAAATATTGTGGCGGTTGTTAATAGCTTTAATTTTTGTTCCAGAGAACAAATTTTCTATTGTAAGTGGAGAACAAAGCTTTAGGACCATGTATTTGCATTTCACACCTGCATATTGTGTTTTGATTATCTGAGGTTCTAAACTTATATTAAAAGTGGTCCTAAACCTTTTGAAAATATTGATTACATTTTCTATGGTATGTGCACCAAATTGACGGAAAACCATCAAAGAATAATAGCACTTAGTTAGGAGGATTAGCTGTAAAAAGAAAGAAAATTATATTCACAATTTGGTCCAAGCTATAACCTGGACTATATATAAAATAAACAAGTCTCCATTATGTCCTTTCTTCCTATACCCTACGCGTCAATCTCTCTTGGAAATCAATGACATATTCTTCTCTTGGATATATATTTAGATTTTAGCTATACAGTTAGTCTTTTATCTTTCCCTGCTTCAATATCGGTCTACGAGTTACTTTTTTACTCCCACTTTGTACCTACACTGGATTTTGTAATTACAATTTTAGAATACTGGTTTATCCACTATATAGTAGAAAGTAGTTGTCCACATGATCCATGGTTATAAATTCCACTTAGAGGGGTAGGAATATATCTTTGTTATGGCTCAAGGGAGATGAACTCACAAGTTTGAAGCATACTATAGATAGGGTGACAAATTTTTTACTTGTTGTCTAGCCGTGACAGCTATTTTTGGTAAATAAACAACATAAATTTATATAATATCACATACAAGTACAAAAATCTAGCAATGTCTGGGTAAAAATTGACAGCAGGCCTTGCATAGGTAGATCTCTCTTAGGTTGTTGCTAAACATAACATAAAATAAATTCAAGAGTAGTCTTTGACTCTAAAAACCCACCCAGTGATGGAAAACAAACATTTGAACCTTAGGGTTTTCAAAAACGTAAAAAATGTTCAACAAATCTAGATAGAAGACTAAGAAAATGAAGTAAACAATATCTTACTAAAAGCATAATATAAAGTCATAGGCCGTTTTCCTTTAAGGGCCCACAAAGAGAGCGATCATTAAACAAAAACCCATTAAAATGAAAGGAAAGGGTCTCTAAGGGTCACTCAAAGTCACTAATGACAATAGCCTTCTCTAGAGACTCAACTTCCTCATCATTTAGGGGCACATAATATATTAAGGTCCTGAGTATGAATTGAATGCACTATGCCTATACATACTACTTTGGGGTGCCAGGTTATGGACATGAGATATATTGCATTGATCTAATTGATAAAATCCAACTGTGGACTTGTGAATAGATGTCCATCTTGTATCTCTTCTAAGGTCCATTGCTAGGAAATCATGGCTCCATTTTGGATGCTTATATCCAAATGTGACAAGATGATAACTAGAAAACACTATGCAAAGAAAAAAACTTGGGAGAAGGGGATATGATTCCAAGGACAAATCCTTGGCTTCTTCAATTACTAGTAAATCACTTGTTAATTAGTAATGAGTTTATTCCATCTCTTTCAATACTAAATAATTTGTTATAATCTTTGATATTTTTTAATTGAGGTTGAAGTTGAAGATGCCTACTATGACCACAAGAATCATTTTTTCATAGAGGCTTAGTGACATTCTTCCTACCATTGCAATAAATGTTCCATCTATCATTTTCCAATTCCAACAAGACATTTCTATAAATCCATGGTATTTAACATATTTTATATTCTATACACCCAACATTACTTACATTGATATTTGTTTTGCAATACCATTTTACCACTTGTCTACTATACTCCATGCGTCTTTTTGCCATTTGTCCCCTAATATAGCCCTCTAATATGATATGATCTGATTACGCACCATCACATTAGTTTTGTTGCCTCAAGGATTCACAATATTTGATCATTTGAAACACCATCTGTGTTTTCCTCCAAGCTTATGTCACTGATCCACAGACCCATTCATATTACCAACCTATAATCAAGCTCTCACTTGTGTTGTGAGCTCCTTTTAGGTGGGCACTGCACATTCTAAACAATGATGCCTTGCAACAATGCAAACCCTCATTTCTCTCTATTAGAATTTATTTTTCCCTAAACTCCATGCTTTCTCAGCCACCATATGAGGAAAACATCAAACCACATCAAATTTTTCAGGTGGAATTGACACTTCCATTGGAAAGTAAGTGGATGAAACAATACATTATATTTTTTGAACCAATTCTTTAGACTCCACAACCATCTACATGATGGAAATTGACAAAAAAAATCTGAAACGAAATCCTCCCAATGAACCATGGATGTCCATCCAAACGTAGAAAATACAATCCTTGAGGAATCAAAATTTTTGTCTTGACCACATGAATCCATGTAGTTGAAAACAATTCCATGTTGATTTTAGTATGTAACTATAGGCAAGTAGGACTGCAAAGATGAATTCAGTGGAGCTTCACCATTGTGACAAGAAAATGGTGTTATATTCATAGCAGTTGAAATATGTAGTGAATAATTATCCATAGCTCCATTTATAGTGTATTCATTAAGAACACCAAGAAAATTGTCATTGTAATTTTCAGTACACAGTTGTGTTACTTCATGGCCACAATCTATGTTTTTTGGACCAATTATAACAAGTTTCACTTTGAATAGTAGAAATCCTGCTAGTATTGCCTTCAGTCAAATCACTAGTCCTCATGGTTATTCACATCATAGCTACTCAAAGATCCTATAACTTAAATTGACTTCTATATATTTTCTCACTCATCATTGATTGTAAGATTATCTAAAACTTCAATATTTTCAATGGTACATTATTTTACTTTACCAAGATTGCTCCTAAGAGGGTCTACCACTTCAAAGGGATTAGATAGATAGTCATTGTCCCTTTAGGATGTAAAATGAGATTGATTGTGGATTAGAGATATGCCATAATTAAGAATTTTTTTTCCACTTTGATGACCAAACAAGTTGGGCTATCAACAACAATTAGAGGAAAAAAATAGATAATCTATTGTATAGAAGCATATAAGATATTTTAGAAAATATGTGCTCTAGTTGAACTCTCCTATCTTTGCAGACATCTATTCTATGCAACGATTCATGCTAGTCATTTACATAAGAAACATAAGGCCCAGAAAATGAGGTCTTAAGCATATTGATGTGCACATGAACAACATAAAAGTTGTATATATGAAATCCATTTCTCTCTCTCTGCTCATGTAAGGTGACAAATTTAGTATTTCAAAAAATATTACTCTCTTGTTCAACTTTGCAAACCACCCAATCTAAAATCATTTTAGTGAAATTGTAAGAGTATTAGGAGCCTTGTGGACAACAAGTTGTTTCCATGCCTTGTAAGAAGCCATATCCGTTAGGTAGAGGCCATATGACATGAATTTTAAGTACCATAGACTTTTAGGTGTGAAGGAAAAGACCCCATTGGCCTACATAGGATATTTTCCTTCACACCTAAATGTCTAGTAGGTTTACAGGGGAAACATATTAATACTCCTTTTCAAACCTGTGTCAAGAATCTTAGGCAACCAACATTTTAGACATTATCCCAGGTTAATTCCATATCTTAATGTTAGTGAAGGCACATTTTTGGTAAATCCTATACGATTTTTTGTTGATATAGATGACATTGTTTGCTTGACAACAATAAGTTTATAAAGTCACTCTAGCGCTGTAAACTATCTACATGAGTCAGCTGACTTTTGCTTGATCTTTGGACCAAGTCTCCTTGCCTATGGACACCTAGATTTGATGCATTTCTTTGACTATAACTTCCAAATCTACTTCCAATGTAAAAAAAATTTCTATTTTGGCTAGACACATAATTTATATAACCAGAAGGTGATATTTCTATACTTGCAGCATAGTTTCAAGTGTTTTTAGAGGAAAAAGACCTGCATTAACCTGGTTTTGTATATAATGATGATTTCCTGGCATAAGTGTTGACATTCAATGGAACAAGAAGAACTACCCCTGTATCTTCTTGATTGCTTCTGCTGACTGGAACAGAAGACCCAACTCTTGTTAATGAGAGTATGGCATTGCAAGAGGGCGGTAAAGCCAATGATGGGTCATTGGTCTTTGTGCATCTTGCAGCAATTCCTTAATTTTGTCCACATTTCTTATTTTTTTGAAGAATGACAGTGATCACTACTAGCATTCCCTTCACCCCAAAGAAAACTTGGAGCAAGCTTATCACATACATAGTGTAGAGTGGTTTTCATGGGGGTAATGTTTAAAGGAAACATTACAAATAAATGTCATGGATGGGGAAAGTCCCTACATGCTACATGCCTTTTTTTGCAGAGACCACCAAATCCTCTTTCACATCAGCACATGACCCTAGATTAGGATTAACTTTATTAGGATCTCCATCCAATACCCAATAGTCATTCACTACCAGTCTGAGTGAGGGAGCACACATCCCTTGGCTTCCAGTGATGCAAAAGAGGGCGCATTGTATTTTTAATTAGGACTACATCTATGAAGAGGGGCACACTCAGCCATGGTGACTTTCATTGATTGAAGGGGCTTATCATTTTATAGGGGCAAGGAAAGACACAATGCTATGTATGAAGACTAGATGAGGGTACACCACTGGGAACAAATGACTGTGTGAGATATATTCTATAGTAGTGTATTATTCTTCCTTTCTATGCAAACTACTACAAAAGTATTCAAGTTTTAGAGACAATCTGCAGTCCCTTAATTTAGTGTTGGGTGTTCTTTGGGAAGAGTGGCATGTGAACAATCAATTTCAGAACATTATACAATCCCATCTTGAAGGCGGAAGACTATTTCTCTTTTACTTCTTTGGTTCCAAGAATATCTTGTATTTACGGTCATATACAACATTCTAATGATGAGAGGTATTTATGTTGGTGTTTCTTCCATTTAACTTGGCCATTTATACATTGTTGAGACTAAAAAAATGAAAAAAAAAAGACTTTCGAAACTTAAGAAATATACTGGAAGCATAAAGTAGTTAGCCATCAAAGTGTTTGAAGAAATCTACAATGCATATCTACATAAGGTCACATTCCAAAACAGTGAGTGAAACCTTAAGCTACAACATGAGGAGTTACTTAAGCTTTTTAAATCTGTAGCCCTTGCTTCATAAATTTTTTGGGGAACATTTTGATATCCATTGGGTTAGGAACTTCACACCAAATATTGTAACGCGTAATGATGCTAGAAAAATATCAATTTTTGGGATTCATTGTGTTATTTTTTCTTAACAAACTTTTGGTATTTGAACACCTTCACCAAGATTCCAATGGAGGGAGGGTGGAAGGTGAGATTTCATTCACTACTTTTAAGATGTATAGTGAGGAGGTGGTGTTGCACTATTTAATTGAGCTATATTAGTCCTAATGGATTGTAGTCCTAATTTCTTGTAGTCCTATGTCAATATGGTTAGTCAAATTGTCTATCTATGACCCCTACCCTTGAGAAAGAGTAGTTGCAGGAAATTGTAAAATGTTTCTCATCTTTAAACCATAAAACTGGGGCACCCTTTTAATACAATAGTCAAGCTTGGAGATATATGAAGCTATTGTTGAAAATTAACATGTATATAAAATTTAATAGCAGTAACAACCTTTTAAGCTAGCAAACTTTAAGAGAAGTAATGCTGAGATTATTGTAGAAGTAAATTAAGTAACCATCCACAAAATTGAACACATACTTTTTTCACGGCGAAACATTTAAAGGACAAAACCCCAAAACAATTAATAGTCCATCCTTTAAATGAGATGACTGAGTTTGTACATGAGAATTTAAAAGATAGATCTTTACATCAAGTCTTGCAGACCAGAACCACCTTGAAAATTGATTGTCCTATACTTGTTTGCTGCCACCAGTTTTCCTTGATCAAATCTCAACCATCAGGTGCTGCTGGTGATGTCTGGAAGCTACAACATTCCTAGAAAAGTCTGCAATCAACCTCATCCTACCTGGTTTATACCTCTGTATGATACAATCTACTAATGCAGACCTTGATAGTGGCTGCCATGATCTGTAGATTCCCTAACAGGGCTACTGAACATAGAAGCAATCCCCAGACAGGGTTCAGGTAGGCTGAGAGTGGCCCTAGTAGGGCTGTTGTGAACTGTAAGAGGCTCATTTAGGGTTCAAGTGAGTTGTAGAAGACCCTAATAGAGCTCTGGTGGCATATAACCAAGTGTGGGCAGCATTGGAAGAACATTAGCAGAACTATTGTGAGCCTAACAAGACATGAACCAGTCACTTGATAAAAATTACACCTGCCTTCAAGAGTGATAATTAGACTGTCACAAAAGAGAGAGAGAAAATATTCTAGTAGAGAACCCCACAAATTTTCTCAGAGATGATAAGATCAGATGATGATTATAACGAATGAGAATAATCTTAATTTATAGTTCACCAATGGAGGGTGATTCCACAAAAATAGGATACCATCTTTTGATCATTTTAATCTTTTGATCTTTTGTGGTCCATTAATATTTTAAGATTTTGACCATTGACTTTTAATCTTTTATGGTCCATTAATATTTTGACCATTTAACTTTTAATCTTTTGATCTTTTTGTTGATTTTCATGAGCAACATCGAGAGCCATCCTCTTAGGAGAATGGGGCCACCTAGTCCAGGACCATGACGAAGACTCAACCCAGTGTTGACTAACCATTCTGTGGAATTGTAGATATCTGGTCTGGGACCATGATATAGAACCATCTCTTCCCTAGATAGACTCAACCCAGTGTTGAGTGACCATTATGTTGAATGGTAGACATCTGGTCCAAGACCACGATGTGGACCAGTCTAGTACTGGTAGACTCAGCCTATTTTTGAGTAGCCATTCTTTGGGAGAATCAAAGATCTTGGTTTGTTACGAAGTATTTGGCCTAGGGTCAAATTATGTAGCCCATCGTTGAGGCACCTGGTTTGTTACCAGGAAGGAACCGTAAGCCCTAGACTGGGTCTAGGCATGTGTGACACTCTAACCCTTGATCTATGGACTTTGTGTACTCCTCCAAGGATTATCTACCCTTGGTTAAGTTATCCTAGTACAAGATCTAGGTGTCACATAGAGTGTGAGATAAAAGCATTAGTAACTCTCTTGGTTTATGATGATGTACTTTTGGAATTAAATGGACCACAGGTAATGACAGCAGGTGCACTTGGAAAAAGGCTAAAGTCAAAAGTCAAAAGTAAAAAATACATAAGGAATTTTGGACCACAAGTCAAAGTTAAAGATAAATAAGGAATTTTGGTAAAAGTCAAAATACTTAAAAGACCTTTTTGGTAAAAAGGTAAAAGTAAAATTAGAAAAAATAATAATAATTATTTTATCTTTTCTAATTTTGGTCCACTTACAGGTGACTAAAGGCTATAAAAGAAGATCAAGGAAATTCATTATTACACATACTTGCTTTCAAAGGTACCGCTGCTAAATGTTGAAGAAATAAGATTTTGTGATTGTGCCCTAGCATGGATGAGTCTAGCTAGGTCATCATCAACCTCCATTGAAGACAAACCCTAAGCTAGGGTTTCTTATCTTTTATGTATAAAGTTTACCAAACCCCCATCTTCAACCAAGTTCAGATCTAGGGTAGCCATCTTCAAATATGGGAAGCCAAGTTCAGATCTAGGGAAGCCATCTCCAGATCTAGGCAACCAAGTTCAGATCTAGGGTAGCCACCTTCAGATCTTCAGATTCAGGAAACCATTCTCGAGATCCAGGAAACCATAATTCAGATTCGGGAAACCATTCTCCAGATCTGGGAAGCCACATCCAGGTAGCCACCTTATTTATGGGTAGTCTTCTTTCCATTTTCGGGCAGATCTGTGATTTTTGGGCATAATCTGAGTTTCAGGCAGATCTGTGATTTTTGGGCAAATTCTATATTTTTGGACAGATATGATATTTTTGGATAGATCTGATATTTTTGAGCATACTGTTGTTTTGGACAGTACTGATATTTTCCATTCAGATCTAGAAATTTCAGTTACTAAGGTTTGAAACCCTTGCTTTGATTTTTACTAAGAAAATATTAATCTAAATTGTGGTTTAACCAAGAATGGGGTTTCAGAAACTTTTTGAAGAATTTCCTAAGTCATCTCATTTACGAGATGAGCTGTTATAGATATTTTCACCCCACTAGGTGAATCGCACTTTGTATGGCCTTCCCCTGTCCCGCTGCAGACTCTTTAGACCCAATGGACCACATTTTAT
>LPNX011011944.1:73790-161932 GCA_001517045.1 Pseudotsuga menziesii
AGCTAGTAATTCTTTTTGGGGTTTTTGTCCTTTGAAGGTTTCCCCATTGAAAAACTCTTGTGTCCATTGTGCTAATGTGATGAATGTTATTTTACTACACTTGCTATTTGTTTAAGTTAATCTGCAAATTTTTAATTATTTTTGCTAATGCTAAAATTCAACATGGTATCAGAACTTAGCATGTAAAAACATAGTAAAGGGACACTGCTGTTGTTTTTACTAGATCTTGGGATAATATTTGCAGATCTTACATTTGACTAAGTGGCAGAGATGGCTACCAATGGTTTCAAACTAGAAGAGAAGCTCTATGGTTCAGCTAACTTCAACTCCTATAAAGTGAAATTAACAGCCATTCTAGATGAGAATGAGTTGGATGACATTGTTATTAATGTCATAAAAGAGACAACAACAAATGCTGGTAGGCTTGCTTACACGAGGAAGCAAGGTAAGGCTAGAAGAATCATCTATGATTCTGTCAAAGAGTCATTGATGCCCAACATCACATCTTTGAAGACTGCTAAAGAACACTATGATACTTTGGTCAACCTATATGAAAAGAAGGCTCCCAGTCAAAAGATAGTCTTGAAGAAGAGGCTACGAACTTTGAAGCTGAACAAAGATGAAAGTGTTGGTTCCTTATTCACAAATATTCCATAGGTAAGAGATCAACTCAGTGCTATTGGTATTACTGTTGATGATGATGACCTTGTGCAAACAATGGTTGATGGTCTCCCAAGCTCTTGGGAAACTTTCATGGCATCCGTCTGTGGACGAGAGAATCAGCCAACCTTTGAAAGGATTTGGCATGATTGCAGAGAAGAAGAAGGAAGCAACTTTGGCAAGGTAATCAAGGAGGACAACCTTGTGCTTGCAAAAAACACAAAGAAATTAAAGATTCCTTTCCCTCAACAAAAGAAGGGAAAGAAACCTCAGAGTCAGTTTTCTGAAATGTCAAAAGTGGAATGTTATAGTTGCCACAAGTTTGGACATTTTGCTAGAGACTGTAGGAAAAACAAGAACAAACCCAAGCGAAGGTTTCAAGCATCTATTGCAAAAGTAGAATAAGAATAAGAAGAAGATGAAGAACCAAAGAAGAATATGAATAAAACCAAGGCTAACAAGGATAAAGATCCTAGAAGAGAGTACTACTTGATTTCTGCTCTAACTGGGTCTTTCTCAGATTGGTCTACTTCTTGGTTGCTAGATAGTGGTGCCTCCAGGCACATGACAGGCGACCGGGGAGCTCTCACCAGTTACAGAAAGAAGAATTTCACCACTCAAGTAGAACTTGGAGATGACTCCACTTACAAGATTGAAGGAGTTGGCTCAACTTCACTTCAACTTGACTCAGGTATGGTTCTTCATATTTATGATATTTTTTATGTTCCTAGTTTAAAGAAGAATCTTTTATCTATTGCTAGCTTAGAGGACAAGGGCTTTAGAGTCCTCTTTATGGACAAAAAAGTCCTTCTATGGGCAAAGAATGAAGGGCTAAGCTCAGCAGTACAGATTACGGTTCAATAGGGTGGCTTTTATAGGGTTTTCGAGGATTCCACTCATGCAATTGATCCATGTGAGCTGTGTCATAGAATTTTTGAACACGATCATCCACTGCGACAATCAAAGTTGCATAAATTTTTTAGATAGATTGAAACATAGTGAAATGAGGTATCATTTCATCAGAGACCTAGTGCAAATAGGTGCTCTGAAGTTGCAGTACATTCGTACATATGAACAGATTGTAGATGTCTTGACCAAGCCTTTGTCAGCATCAAAGTTCGTGTACTTTTGTGACAACCTTGGTATGGTAGAGAATTCCTCTCTCGCTGAGAGCGAGTGTTGATTTTTCTGAGTAGCATCGAGAGTCATTCTCTTAGGAGAATGGGGCCACTTGGTCCGGGACCACGGTGAAGACTCAACCTAGTGTTGAGTGACCATTTTGTTGAATGGTAGATATCTGGTCTAGGACCATGATATAGACCCAACTCTTCCCTGGGTAGACTCAACCCAATGTTGAGTGACCATCCTGTTGAATGGTAGACATCTAGTTTGAGACCATGATGTGGACCAGTCTAGTACTGGTAGGCTCAACCTAGTTCTGAGTAGCCATTCTCTGGTGGAATGGAGGTGCCTGGTTTGTTACCAAGTATTTGACCTAGGGTCAAATTATGCAACCCATTTCTAAGGTACCTGGTCTGTTACCAGGAAGGCATTGTAAGTGCTAGACTGGGTCTAGGCATGTGTGACACTCTAACCCTTGATCTATGGGCTTTGTGTACTTATCCAAGGATTAACTATGTTTGGTTAAGTTATCCTAGTACTAGATCTAGGTGTCACACAAAGTGTGAGATAAAAGCATTAGTAACTCTCTTGGTTTATGATGATGTACTTTTGGGATTAAAAGGACCATAGGTAATGACCACAGGGGCACTTGGAAAAAGGATAAAGTCAAAAGTAAAAAATACATAAGGACTTTTGGACCACATGAAAAAGACCATAGGTGAAAGTCAAAGATAAATAAGGACTTTTGGTAAAAGTAAAAAATACTTAAAAGACCTTTTTGGTGAGAAGGTAAAGGTGAAATTAGAGAAAAAATAAAATATTATTATTTTATATTTTCTAATTTTGGTCCACTTACAAGTGTGACTAAAGGCTATAAAAGAAGATCAAGTGAATTTATTATTACACACACTTGCTTTCACAAGTACAACTGCTCAAGGTTGAAGAAAGAAGATTTTGTGATCGTTCCCTAGCATGGATGAGTCTAGCTAGGGCATCATCATCCACCATTCAGTACAAAACCTAACCTAAGGTTTCTTATCTTTTCTGTATTAAGGGTTTTACCAAACCCTCATCTTTAGCCAAGTTGAGATCTAGGGAAACCATCTTCAGATTTGGGCAGCCAAGTTTAGATCTAGGGAAACCATGTTCAGATCTGGGCATCCAAGTTCAGATCTAGGGTAGCCACCTTCATATCTGTAGATCTGGGTAGCCAAGTTCATATCTAGGGCAACCACCTTCAAATCTTCAGATCCGGGAAACCATTCTCCAGATCCAGGTAGTCATAATTCAAATTCGGGAAACCATTCTCCAGATCCAGGAAGCCATAATTTAGATCTGGGAAGCCACCTTCTTTACGGTCAATATTCTTTCCTTTTTTAGTCATATCTTTGATTTTCGAGCAGAATCCGAGTTTCAGGCAGATCTGTGATTTTTGGGCAAATCTTATATTTTTGGACATATCTGATATTTTTGGGCAGATCTGATATTTTTGGATAGATCTAATATTTTGAGCAGACTGTTGCTTTGGAAAGTATTGATCTTTTCCAATCAGATATGGAAATTTCAATTACTAATGCTTGAAACCCTTGCTCTGATTTTTACTGAGAAAATCTTACTGTAAATTATGGTTTAACCCAGATTGGGGTTTGAGGAACATTTTGAAGAATTTCCTAAGTCATCTCATTTACAAGATGAGCTACTAATTCTTTTTGGGGTTTTGTCCTTTGAAGGTTTCCCCAGTGAAAAAACTCTTGTGTCCATTGTGCTAATGTGATGAACGTTATTTTACTGCACTTATTATTTGTTTAAGTTAATCTACAAATTTTTAAGTATTTCTGCTAATGCTAAAATTCAACACTTTTTACTTTTAATTTTTTATGGTCGATTAATCTTTTTAATCTTCTGACCATTTGACTTTTAATCTTCTGATATTTTTACTTTTAATCTTTTCTGGTCCATTAATATTTTGACCATTGGACACATGGTCCTTTACTAAGAGGGTATTTGGATAAATACTAAGGGTGCTTAGACTCTCAAAGGGTTTCTTGGTTCTTCAAGTGGTTCTATGACCACAACAAGTCAACTTGAGAGTTCTTCTTGGTCTTCATTACAACTCGAAGGACATAATCACAAATAAGGAGGATTATTAAATGTTTTATCTTGTTTTCCTCATTGACTCCACGGTTGTGTGCTAGGTGTTTCAACAAGGGTTGGCAAGTTCCTTGAGAAGGTTCCATATCCCACTAATCAAGGAGAGGAGAGCACTACTTACCTAGATCCAGTCTAGGGATTTTAGTGTTGACGAGATAACTGACCAGGTGCCTCAGCTGCAAGCTTCATTAATTTGACCCAATGTCAACTACTTGGTAACTAACCAAGTGCATCAGTCCCAGACTACATTGTTTTGATCCTCAATCCCAGACTAAGTCAAGATGATCAATTTCCTGGTAACTGACCAGATGCCTCCATTATCCTAGAGAATGGCTCTCAACTTCATGCTGAGCTTTAGTCCTAGATTGAATAAAATACCTGGTCACTGACCAGGTGTCTCCATTCTCCCATAGAATGGATTTTGATGCTGCTAAAAAATCAACAGCTATGTGCTTCTCTTTGTTCTTTCCGCATAATGGAATTTGCTCTGTTTTCTTACCCCTGATGTTTAATCTCTATGTTTTGCACTCTGTAGCTTATTCCTTCATTTTCCGATTATGGTTGATAATAGATATATCAATTTTTTCATCTTGAAACCTTCAAATATTCCCAAATTTCAACTATGCCTAATATTCAAACTTGCATACATCTCCTACCATCCTTACGCATTATTACACCCTTTTTAACTTATGTTTTTTTTGTTTTGCTTGAAACATTCCAACCCTTTTTATGGTGTTGTCATTCTTCATTTTTCATTAACATGGCTAGTATGCTTCAGAATTACTACAGAACTTTACTATGTTTTTTCTTGTTGCAGTTTCAAGGTTGAGATCTATTTCAATGCAGAGTGATAAAAGTGCATAAAAAGCCACTTTGACCTGCCATTTTCCCCATATGGTTTTGGTCTTTTCCTATAACATAAACAATCACATTTATCCTTGTTGACATGACCTCATGTTGATATTAAATAGAGGATTTTATAAGCTACCCAGGAAACCTTTACATTTGAAATTGCAACTAGAAGTAGCCCTCTAAAATTTTACTAGATATCTCTCAGGTCTCTAAGTAGAAATGGTTTCTAACCCAAGATTGAGAAAAGATGTCAACAAAATTCAATATAAGGTTTCATTCTATTCCGAGTTATCAACTTGTAATATTCTAAATTAAAACTCTCAAATAATATGCCATCTTGGCTTACAATAACACCATAGGAAAAGGATGTTGAGAATGACCCCATGGTGTACAATACGATGTTGGAATTTGTAGTTCCCCACTGACCCATCAAAAATTAAATTTAGTAATAAAGAATAATAATAAAAAACCACCATAGAACAAGGATCTTAAAGTTGCCTTTTGTATTTCCAAATAGACATAATTAACATGGAACAAGCCTAGGCATCCACTGGTTCCAGTGATTCTTTGTTTGTAAAATGAATTTTGATGTGGACGAGGCCAAATACAAGTCCTAGGTGATTTTGACATCACAGAAATGCCCCTCATAACACAACTGCTTAGCTGAAGGACAACTGTAATTTATTATAGGCAGCATTTCAAAAAGAACAAAAGGAATCTCCTTATCTAAGACTTACTTTAATACTCACTAATATCTACCAACCTACTACTAAGAGAGTTTCCCAAGGGAAAATTCCAAATATTCATGTAAAAAAATTGAGAAATATTAAAAATGCTTTTAAGTCTGTCTTGACACCCAGAGCTTTGGTTCATTCATGTGTTCTGACCTCTTAATATCATATCTGTAGTAGCCCTTTAAAATAAGGCTCATGTTATACATGTGAAGTGAACAGCCAAAGACAACTTATGAAGCTTGTAATTTTAGGCAACTTTGAGTCACTTGATGTTTAGATGGATACAGTTTCTACTTCACTAATACAGTATATATACAGAGATATGTATGCATTTATCCATGGACATATCATATATGGAACCCTTTTTCACTTATCATCAAGTTGATATATTTTAGTGTGATATTAAGTACTCATCTCAAGCATTCTTACTAATTTTACTTTTAATATAACAATCCAAACATGGTCCACTTGGGGATAGAAAGAAATCCTTTTAGACAATGAAATAGAATAATAATTAGAAATTAGAACAAATGATCTATACTATTCTACAGAGTTACCAAAGAGAACGTGATAGATTAAACATCACTCTTGCATTTATACCGTACCTTTGTGAGCAATGACCAAGCAAAGCAACAGATAAGTCCAAATCTAACTCCAATATTTTGTGAAGCCATCCATCAAAATCTCCACAGAACTTAATCTAATATGAACAACCAAAACAAAAAAGTAACACCAATGAGTTTAGTGCATATTGGGATAGCAAAAAATTATATAAGAGACAGATAATGGTTGATTCCCAATTTTATACGAAAAAATACTATCATTATATGTAAAATATCTCCCGAAGAAGAGATACAAGTACAACCAAGTAACCATATAACTTCTGCCAAACAGAGATCTTCATTTCTAGCTTAGATCCTATAGATCCTAGTTTACTATTAAAAAAAATTACAGACATTCCCGGGGCATACCCTAAAAATTGATTGCCCAAGAAAAGTCTTCATTATTCACTAAAGGGACGAGAATGCCCAATTCTGGAAAACAATTTGTTCATACAAATTATTTCCTTCTATGATGTTCCCTACTAAAATTGGGTTGATTTTGAAGCTTGGCTATTGGTATAATCTAATTTGTGACTTTCGTCAAACGCTTTTTCAACAATGTTATTAGACTAGTGTAGGTTTCTATCTCAATCAAATCTGGTCTTTGATCTTACTGCTGGTTTGTGTTTGGGGTTGGTCTTTTGTCAAACACTTGACTAAGTTGCTTGGTTTAGTGTCCAAATGGTATTTGTTTTGCATATTTCAGTTCACCATATGTAAACACTCAATAGTATATTTTTAATCCCAAACGTCATATATTATTTCATGAACTCAAAGAGAAACTTTATTAAATATCTCGCCTTCACAAACATAGAATAAGCATCAATATAACAGTCATTACAGCAATGAAATTAGATTTGATTATATTGTAAATCTTACTTGAGAATAACACTGATTTTACGACATCCCTTTTCATTTTAAGATGCACAGTATTTATAGATCTGGAGATGATTGCTTTCATCCTTATAGAGATTAAATGTCAACGTGTACCTTTCAGTAATTCAGTGCTATGTTTTATCATAGGCTGTAGTAACTATAGTGAACGTTGTGCTATTTAAGAAATACACCCTCAAGAAGTGAATGTGTCCTCCTTTCTCTAGCAAAATGATGGTAAATACTACCTCCAACTGCTTTCACTAGCTCATATACAGTGCATCCCCCTTCACTATTAAAGTCGTGTCACATAGGGAAGGACAGTACAGTCAATAAGTTGAACATGGAGTGTATCCTCAAACTGGGTTCTCTCCAATAGTCTAAACCAAGATGTCATGTTCTCTTCCTTCCCTAAAATGGTCATGCACAGTGTGCCTTCTCCATAGTGCAACTCGTGCCCTTCAAACCAGGATTGCACCTTTCCCCAAATTCCCACGTTTTGGCTTACCAATGCATCCCCAATTTAGTGTGCAAAAAATGTTCTCAGTCACTTTTCATCCCAGCAATTCAGTTACATAGAGTATTGTTAGCTATGCTACAGAACTCAGGAGGGTAGTTGGGAGGTAGGAGGAGCAGCCAACATGCAGAGATAAAGGTAGAGTATTATTAGCTTTGCCACAGAACAAGGGAAGGCAGTCAGGGAAGCAAGAAGAGTAGTTGGGGATGCAGTGATGAAAGGTAGTAGGCCCTCCATTCTGGGTAGATGGGTAGATGTCTTGTTGTTTGTTATTTTTTGTTTTTTTGTTTTTTATTTAATAGTTTTTTATTTTTAATATTCTTTTTTAATTGTGTGTTTTAGAGGGATAAACATTTTAAATTTTTTTTTTTTAAATTTGGGATTCATAATGATGATGATGGTAATAATGTTTTATATATGTGATTTATTTAAGATGGTGATTATGACAATGATCTATGGTAAGGATGGTGCTGATGATGATGAAGATGATGAGGACAAGGGTGATGAGAATGATGAAGGTGATGGTTTTG
Organism: Pseudotsuga menziesii; assembly: GCA_001517045.1. Lineage (NCBI taxonomy): Eukaryota > Viridiplantae > Streptophyta > Pinopsida > Pinales > Pinaceae > Pseudotsuga > Pseudotsuga menziesii. The sequence goes on from LPNX011011944.1 coordinate 81,832, forward strand.
CCCTAATTTTACAAGTAATGTGGAATGTTGTTGCTCAAATTCTTCATTTATGCTCTAGTGCTATCGGTGTTCAAGCGCCCTTAGACTCCTCCGAAAAAGAAAGGTCTAATGATAACTCCACAAATCAATTTGGGGATCTTGTGTATTTTTATCGAGAGAAGAAACTAGATCCATTTAAAGGATATAGTGGTGATGTTGTGAAGGAGAAAATTGAAATTTTGGGTTCTATGTTCACTTGTTAGAGCAATAAGAGTCTCGATCCCGGTGGTCAAATCCCATGATCGAAATGCAGTAACCCTTTCTCATATGGGTATTCGATATCAAGAGTTGTAGAGACCAGTCAAACTTTCATAATGGAATCGAGACATTGTAAAGTAACAACAAATTTGAGGATACTTGTTGGCATGGTAGAAATTTGAGAATCCTCGTTGGCATGGAATAAAGTTTCAAAATGGTTTGAGATTAAAACACCTTCATTAATCATTTTCAACATTCCATTAATAATGAGTCAATAATACTCTCGTGACCATTGCAATGTTACCTAAATTTGCACTAAATGAGCTTCTTGCTTTCAAGTCTATTGATTGTGTGGGCACCCTCGAGTGGCATCCTTTGATCACTTTAGGCATGCGTTGTGTTTGGATCAGTGCTCGCATTCACTCTAGTGCTCTCGTTGTTAGGGCACCCTCCAACTCCTTAAAGAAAAGCAAGGTTGAGTTATTGATTGAATCTGGTCGTTCATAAATATCAATATTAAAAATAGATATCATTACATTTATTTTTTCTTATAGGAAATAGTTGGGGCATAGCACCCTACTTTTCATCCCCCATTCATGTCTTCATCTTTGGTACCAATCCCTCGTTTATCATAAATTTAAATATTTACCAGATAAGACTCATATTCAAAATAGTTATGCTTTGAGATATGTGGTGTGGTCTAAGACCATATGCAAAGTGAGAAGGTATATCCTCTGCTTTGACTTGTTCATACCTCTACATCACAAAGAAAAGAAAAAAACCATTCCTTTCAAATTCTTTCACAATTTTTTCGAAGGAATTGGATGACAGGATCCAAACAAGACCATGACAATCAATGTGATGAGTTGAAAATAGTCACAGCATCCTTACTTTTCCATTTAGGGAGATTTTTAAGCATACTACTTTTCCATTTCTGTTTCTTTGATAGGATTATGGGCCTATCCCGGTTCTTTGACTTTTTTGTTACAATTTTGGGGTCCTCTTGACATTCTTCATTATCTCCTACAAGGGGTTTGGTTCCTTTCCAGGGATCATCCTTTTCTACAATTGGTATATCACCGACATCCTTTTCCTTTTCAAGTGCTTCTAGATATTTGAAAGCCTGGAATCAATGTTTTTTTTCTCCAACTTGCCCCCCTTGGGTCATGTTTATTTAGGTGTGTGCCTTATTTTGTTATTTGTTTTTCTCTCTATCTACTAGCCTAAATGGGTTTCATTCCTTCTAACTATAGGCATTCATGGACTACAAAGGTTTCTCCTATTGAGTCTGCCAACAAGTTTTAGCAAAATTTCCATACTTGTGGAAAACATTGCTTTTGAAGTTCCAGTACTCGTAATCTAACTCCTATAGGGGGATCTAGTCAACTAGTTTTAGTTGACTAACCCCATAGTTGGGATTATGCACATATTTATTAAGCTAGGAAATATGCAAAACATTATGGATAGTCATGGGTGATGGTAAGGATAGTCTGCAAGTGAGTTCACCAATATGTACAAAAATATTGAAAGATTCACAATATCTAGGTGCCAACTTTCTTCATTTTCCTCATCACCATATTCCAATTAGATTTAGCTCGAGAGATGGTGCTAAAATTTCATCTTTAAATTAAGGAATATATGACTCTATTCTATTTTACTTTTTATGTGTAGTAAATCATAGTTGTAGTTTCTAAAAATCCTGACCTAATGCCATAACTTGACATTCATATATGGCCAAGACTATATCATAATTCAAATCTCCTGCTAGTCAAATAATGCTACCATGGTTTTAGGGGATGCTCTATTGCTAAGAGTTTTAATCCATGAGTTGGGTAATTAGACATGAATTATGCTTAACGCTGTGATTCCTATACTCAAAGCTTGCTAATATTCCTCTTCCTACATAATCAATCCCTCATTGCACTCATTACTAGCAGTGATGCATACAAGAAAATGTTTACCAAAATTATAAAGTATCAATCCTAAAGCTAGCAGGAGGAGTTGCTTAATTTTTTTAAATCTCTCCTTATGCAAGGTTTATGGCTATGATTTCCCACTCCCTCCTATAATTTTCCAGAGACATAACCATCACTTCTGCCTTGTAATTCCTCCTCGTTGATGAAAATAAATGAATCTAAGAGAGCGTCGTCTGAATAATCAACCAGTTAAAGATCCTTTCCAAGGGATTTATCCATGTTAATCAGCCCTTAAACCCTAGATGACTTCAGAACCTAACCTGTTCCAGTCATCATTCCTGAATCATAAATCCCCCTCCCTTGCTGGACACACCAAATGTCTTGTTACTTCATTTGATCATGTAATCTATCTGCTAGGATTTATCTTAGAAGACATGGATCTGCAAGAAATACTAGCAACAATAAAAGAGGTTGGAACCTCCATAGAAATATGCTACATGTACATGAGGGATGTTGTTTCTCATGAGGAAGAATTTTTTTTTAATCTTCATCATCATCTATGTCATCATCATCATCATTGTCTTCATCGTTGTCATCATCACCCTCATATAATCATAGTGTAATCAACATCATTGTCATCATCGTCATCCTCCTCCTCCTCACTATCATTGTTATCATCATCATCATCATTGTCATCATTATTGATGTCATTCTTATCAACATAATTGTAAACCTATGACCATCCCATGAGCATTGGTTGCTGCTTATTTCCCATTGATAGTGCCACAAACTTGACCACAACAAGGTGTAATCTATAACCCACTAATAACCTTGCAAATAATCAATTCTAGGTTTGTTTTTAGTTTTCTACATAATGTATCTAGATTGAAGTATAGAGAACTGATCAAGAAGGTAGGGGAACTCCAATACAAGGAGGTCTCAAAAAACTTATAGTGATTGATGTGGAGACCTCCTCATATTGGAGCATGAGTGCAATCCATTCCCAAATAAATTATGCTAAATCTCACAACACATAACCTAGACTTAGTTGGAGCTTCTTTCTCACCGATGATTTTGGGATTTTAATTCAAACTCTTTTGTCTTTAATTATTTGTGTACTACATATAAGATTCTCCATTATAAACTCCACCTTCCTATATATCCGTAGTTATAGTGAGTATATATTATTACCTTTACCAAAACATCCACCATCAATGACATATCTTCTAAAAAGCTTTGCTAGAATTTGTTATCCATGTAGTGATGATATTGCATCTATTAAAAATCTATTAGTTAGCATGAAAACACAAGAACTGTATATTAGGGTATTGTGGATTTGTGAAAAGGGGGAGTGTTCAAAACAAGTGGAGCATTTGGCCGACAACTGTACTGCTAGGGTAAATTTGAACTTGGTGAGGTATCTCGCTAACGATATGTTGTAGAAAACATTGAATGCACATGACCAAAACTAAGAGTTGTGTTATGGAAGTTTCTTATGTTCTTGAAATGGGTAGATGTAGCAAGTATTCCATTCTTGTAGTGGGATCCGTATTCTTGAAAGAGATACTCCCAAGTAGTTTAAGAACAATAGAACAATAAAATAAACAACGAAAGAGAACACTACTAGAAGCAAGCATTAATAAGGAAAGTGGCATGGGAAAGAAATCATGGCTTGACATAGAACATGAACAACTTTGGAGTCCATCCTCTCACTGTTAATGGAGCATGAACTATTAATGAAAAAGGATCTACTACCCCATCCTCTCACTGTGATTTCATTTATCACTGAGGTGACCTACATCATTTTAGGTTCCTTGTAGTCCAAGGGTACAAGTAGGCCCTCCATAAAAAGGTGGCAAGAATAAGTCCTCATTGATGTTACAAATTCACCTATTGGTCCAACAACAAGGATTTGTGTTAGAATCAACTTCAATAATATCCCCATGCCTATCATTACAATAGAGAATATTGATCATACCACCATGTCATATCCTAGGAAGTATAGTGTTGATTCCCATTATGAGGTCCATGGATGAAGTAAACTTGAACAATTTCAAGAAAGGACTCCACAGGGTAAATGAAGGGGAAGAACTTCCTCTCCCAAGTTAGATCACGTTTATCAATTTATGCTAGAAGAATGCATCATTTGAGGAAGTATACATAGGGGTGATAATTGACATATTGGATACATCATCGTGCTGCGATGACCATGAAAAATCTAGAATGATAGGTTCTATATGGAAGAAGTTCATTATTGAAGAGATACTAACAAATGAAAAAAAATGGATATAATGAAGTTACTTGAGGTCAATGTCTTGGTGGAAATGTATTTACACTTTCAACCTATGACCACCCCATGAGCATTGGTTGCTGCTTATTTCCCATTGATAGTGCCCCAAACTTGACCACAACTAGGTGTAGTCTATAACCCACTGAAAACCTTGCAAATAATCAATTCCAGGTTTAGAGTCAATTGATCAACAAGTTAGGGGAAATCCAATACGAGGAGGTCTCAAAAAAATTATAGTGATGTATGTGGAGACCTCCTTTTGGAGAATTAGTGCAATCCATTCCCAAGTAAATTATGCTAAATCTCACAACACATAACCCAGACTTAGTTGGAGATTCTTTCACATCGATGATTTTGGGATTTGAATTCAAACTCTTTTGTCATTAATTATTTGTGTACTACATAAAAGATTCTCCATTATAAACTCCACCTTCATAGATTATCCTTAGTTATAGTGAGTATCTATTACGACCTTTACCAAAAAATCCATCATCAATGGCATATCTTCTAAAAAGCTTTGCTAGAATTTGTTATCCATGTAGTGATGATATTGCATCTATTAAAAATCTATTGGTTAGCATGAAAACGCAATAACTCTATATTAGGGTATTGTGGATTTGTGAAAATGGGGAGCATTCAAAACAAGTGGAGCATGTGGCTGACACCTGTACTACTCGAGTAAATTTGAACTAGGTGAGTTATCTCGCCAATGATATGTTGTAGAACACATTGAATGCACATGGCCAAAACTAAGAGTTGTAGTATGGAAGTTTCTTATGTTCTTGAAATGGGTAGATGTAGCAATTATTCCATTCTTGTAGTGGGATCCGTATTCTTGAAACAGATGCTCCCAAGTAGTTTAAGAGAAATAGAACAATAAAATAAACAATGAAAGAGAACACTACTAGAAGAAAGCATTAATATGGAAAGTGGCATGGGAAAGAAATCATGGCTTAACATGGAGCATCAACAGCTTTGGAGTCCATCCTCTCACTGTTAATGGAGCATGAACTATTAATGAAAAAGGATCTACTACCCCATCCTCTCATTGTGATTGCATTTAGCATCGAGGTGACCTGCATCATTTTAGGTTCCTTGTAGTCCAAGTGTACAAGTAGGCCTCCATAAAAAGTGGCAAGATTAAGTCCTCATTGATGTTACAAATTCACTTATTGGTTCAATAACAAGGATTTGTGTTGGAATCAACTTCAAAAATATCCCCATCCCTATCATTATAATAGAGAATATTGATCATACCACCATGTCATATCCTAGAAAGTATAGTGTTGATTCATATTCTGAGGTCCATGTATGAAGTAAACTTGAACAATTTCAAGAAAGGACTCCACACACGAAAGTGAGATCCATACTAGTCCCAATCATACCAACTCACAAGGAAAGGTCCTCAAAGCCTTGAGCATTCATGTTTAACTCTCAAATAAATTGAAGCGAAACCTTTAAGAGTTCCATAGGGCAATAGATGGTAGTGTTCTATGCCTTGTTGGGTGATAAATGTTATCTACCAAATAACATTATAATTTGTAGTTTAATTATCTATCAACTCTATGTAATCATTCTCATACAACAATGATTGCACCCAAATCCCAACATTAACACACGTCCCTTCATCATAGCTACCACACCACATGGGATATTTGAATGACTAAATATCACCACCACAAAAGTGTCAATATAATCTACACCAAAATTTAGAATGTTAGGTAGATTATATAATAAGACCTCAAAAAATCCCTTACTACATAGCCTAGGTTTCTAGTCAAATTAAACACCATATAAATCCTATTTTTTCGATATCACTTTGTTGTGACAACTATTTTATAAACCTTTTACCTTGGTAATATTTTTTCAAAAAAAACCAAAACAATACCAAATTAACTGAAATTTGCCAAGGAAAAATATATGGGCTGCCTTTGAGCTGCCACATAGACAAACCTATTTTTTTCCACTGTGTTGTGACAACTATTATATAAGATTCAACTATTTTATAAACTTTTTACCTTGGTAATATTTTGTAAGGAAAAAGCCAAAGAAAAATACCAAATTAACTGAAATTTGGGGGAAAATATATATGGGTTTCCTTTGAGCTGCCACATCGACGGGTTAACTACTGATCCGAGCTGCGTTTCAGCTGCAAGATATAGTTTTTTTTGGCACAACACATTTCCTTTTTCCTCTAGCTGATGCAACGATATGATCCTAGGTGTGGGTGTGGGTGTCGGTGTGGGTGTGCCGTATTTTGGTTACAATGTTCAAATAGAACGTGGGCAAGGAGAAGAGCAGCTTCAGGTAGACAGAATCGCTGGTGGGGGTCGAGGTTTTAGGGCACAGTCGAGGGCACTAAATCTGCAAATTTGGTGGAACAATTCTCTTCAAGGTATGGTTGGAAAACACTCAGCCTCTATGTTGTGTTGTGCACTGATTTTATAATACTTGGGGCATTCTTTACCTTTATACTATGAATTAAGCTAAGAAGCTGTTGATAACAGATTTTGATGTTTTTATGGTGATAATTATTATGATCCATGAGGGTCAGGAGGATTCTATTCAGAAATAGCAGAAAATGTGCAAATTTCAGGCTCTATAAGCAAATTATTGAGTTGTTGTGCTCTTCGTGATATTTTCTCCTGGCTCGTGATATTTTCAAGTTTTTTGGTCCAATTAAGGTCAGCCCTACAAGGTTTTAGTCCAGTTAAAGTCAACCCTACAAGGTTCAATCCACATTAATGATTTTAGTCGAGCAACAATGATTGTGAATTATAATGAGGGGATTAATCAACTTTGCACAACCTCTAATGGTGTGAAGGGATTCTAATGGAACAATTTCTTCTTTTCCAGTACTATCAATGATAAGGTACTTACATGTGGGTTTGATTCTATTTTCTATTTGGGTTTTTCTTCAGTAGACATGTATGCAAACATTGGATCTTAGAAGATGCATGAAATACATTTTTCAGATTTCGAAAACAAATATTGTCTCTTTTGAATGCTATAATCATGTGATGTGCATATAATGGGAATGTTGACAAGGAACCGATCTTCTTCAACAAATGTCTGAAGAAAATATCGTTTCATGAAATGAAAATTATATGATGTGCCTGATTCAGCATCCCGATTCATTATCTGAATGAAACATCACAACAGAAGCAGCAAGAACGACAACAACAATGGTTTCCACAAACTATTCCGCAACCTGTGTCATCCTTTTTAGCATTTGGATAATATTCCTCAATCCATGTCATTCTTTTGAGCATATGGATAATGTGAATCTCCTCCATCACTGGCTGAACCAGTGACATTAATGTAATGTCCCTTGTCTAATTTGGACTCAAATATTCTTGACAGTGTAAATTGGCTAACTCTGAATTTTCGTCAAACACTTGAGAAACACTATTCCATTGGTGCTGTAGTGTGAGGATGCTGATTCGGTATTGACTGCTATGCATTTTAGTACAGATATTTCGTCAAACTCTTTGTCTTCACTGCTATATTTACCTGTAGGCCCTCTTGAACCAGATTTGATTTGTTTGTTTGCTTACTTGGGTGTTATTAAGGATAACAGTTCAGGCTCATATAGAATGTTATTAACATGGAAGGAAAACACAAAAACATAAGCAACTTGGGTTCTCTTTATTTATGATTCATACATTAGTTTATAAAGGAAAATAACCAGACTTTTGGGCAAGATGCTAGAACCACTATGTGCACACAAGGACTCAGATTTCTCAATGAAAAACTCAGACCTGTTATGTTTCTATAGATGGAATACAATGGGCATCAAAACATGCACTTAGTTGAAAGAGCATGGGTCCGTAGGATGCTAACACTGGGAAGCCCCTTCTAGAGAACTGGTCTCCTCCCTCCTTGGTCATGACTTGAGTAGATATGCAATGTTTGAACCCCAAATGAATTTTCCTGAGTTGGTATGATCACTATGCAGCAGATCTGAGGTAAGCTTGGTCCCCCAAAACATGATCTCAGCTACCCACCAAGAAATGTGTCCTCCCTTTAGACTGTGGGTGCGCCCTCCACCTTCAACAGTCCACCAAAGATGGTTGTTCTCTTCACAAATACCAGCAGTCAACAAATATGAGTGCACCCTCTTGCATTTAGAGTGAAATGGTTGTTATAACGAGCGCTGCGTCCTACTTTTGTAGCAGATATTTGAACAAGAGAGAGTTATGGACAATATCTTTCCCCAACAAGTGAGTCTCCCTTCATACAACCATTGAGAACTCTGATAAATTCCCATGAAACTGGAATATGATTGAATCCCTTCACTACATGAAGCACTATGGAGAAATCTGAGTGATCAACCAACTTCTCCACTACTACCATCTCTTAATCTCATAATGAACTATACATAAGAAAGTAAAATCTAAAATAAGTCCTTGCAAAAGGTCAATCTAGAGCTTAAGTGGATTCACTGAAGCAATTGTGATTGAGTACATGCTGCACAGATGGGACTAAAATGCCTCAAAGGGATGGGTAATTAGAACACCAGTTTTGAGCAATTATTGACTCTAGAGTTCAATCCTCCAAGCATGAGACACTACGCATTGGGAAACTCTGCATAAAACACAACCCATGATTAAAGTAATTCCCTTAGCCTGAAATATAGAAAGAATCACAATTTTAGTTTTTTACAATTCTATTATTCATGAACAGAACCAAAGCAAACTTAGAAGATACTGAAACTCACTGTGTAGTAGTTTTGCCAGGCTTCCTAGGGGAAGGTAATCATAGGAAAGTAATTTCTTGCCTCTCATCCCTGAATAAATTTTCTCAAAGGAACAATATGCCTAAGCCTGATAGTACCCAGCTCGTAAATGACAGGTATGAATTCCAGATTCTCTCTAATTTTCAGATACCCATCTTGGAGAAGCCAAAGTGCTATCAGACAACCACTACTGAACCTGGCCTTTTAGACAGTTTCATAATTAAATTTTACCATGGCTTCTCTTGGTTCATTGAGAACATCAAATCAATTGCTCAACTCCTTGGAAATTTACTAGTTTCCCATTCCCATTGCCCATGCCTTCTTTCATATCCTTCTTTGAGAGAGTAGATGAGGATCAAGATATGTCAATGACACTTGTGTTGAACGTATGATAGCACCTAATTAACAAAGAAACATCAATGACTACAACAACAATTGATCCAATGATGATTCAGACAATAGCCCTAGTTCTGATAGATTTGAAATGGGCTCTAGTCACATTGAGCTAGGCTTTAGTCACATTTGTAGAAGCAACAATTTCTAGCTTTTTCTTAGATCTTGATATCTTCTGCTTTTAGCATAGACCTAGGAAATGTTTTTTCACTCCCTTGCATTGAATGTACTATTCTTAGTCCATACCTACTTTTGTGGTCATTTGTTGGCCATTAATATCATATATTTTCTTATCTTAGCCACAAGAGGCTAATCTTGTTGGTGAAAGTGAGGTGTTGTCTTAGCTCCCACCAAGGTTCATATCTCACAAAAGTGGTCGGTTCTTCCCCACAAGGGGGGCCACAAAGGTGGCAGAGCCATCATGGTCATCTAGTCAAACTAAGTGACCTTACGTCCCTCCAAATAATAACTACTACTAGTTTCCACCCTTTGGGTAAACATTGTAGGTATGCAGGATTGAGAATCTCAGATGCTTTCTCTAGAAGCATTCTCAATCCTTTGTTTTACTTTTATCTTATTTGATTTTAAAGGTAGGATGGGTCCTGGGGTGATCACATTTCTCCTTGGTTTTGTCTTGCTTCTTAGATGAATGACCATGATGCATCCTCCAACAAGATGCCATCATTTAGGATTGCCTGAACAACATTACTTAGCTTTTCCTGAATAGTGGCTCGATGGATTCTGCAAAGAGGAAAAATTTTGGTAGCTTGCTTCAGAGATCAAAATGGTAATTCGAGAATTGGTTGGATCTGAAATTCAGTGTCTTCTATGTCACACAACTTTGGTCTCCATTGTATGCTCTTGTAGTCCAATTAAAGTAAAATGAGAAGTATGAGGGATCAAGAGATTAGGAAGTGAATCAAACCATAAAATCCCCTCCTAAAATATGTAATTTTAGAAAATTGGTGCTTGAAAATCATGTTGTCAACCTCATAAGGCATTATCCTTGTTCCACATGCCAAAAATCTGGTCACCATATCCCATGCAAGCTGAAAATTATAACGCATGAAAAGAACTTTTAAACCCCAAAACTAATCCTAGTTAACATGTAGAAAATAATATTCATGTTGAAATGCTGATATGGATCTTCAACTAGAGAAATCTGTGCACATGTTTTCTTATGGACGACGTGAGAAAACCTGTTATGGCACAAGCTTTATTCACTACCTTTTCTTGTGATGTTGGGTCATCAACCAAATTGTTTTTTTGTAACACCAGTTTTCCCTCTATTTATATTGCCCCAGTTTCCATTAATTGAATCCAATTCTTTTTCTCAAGCTATGACACTGCTCACATAGTTGTTGCAAGAACTCTTATCCTTTTTCTTCAGTTTCTATTTCTAAATCCTTGAAGTGATGCCATTCACAATGTCCTTCCTAATGGAAGACCTCAATGGTCTGTTTGCTTTTTCTATAATAGAAGAAAGCAAGGGAGGCTCTCTGGATTTCCAAGGATTTTTTGATGGGTCAATAGAAGAGTACAGAAGAATGTTCCTAGGCTTTAAAACAACGTGATTTTAATCTAATCCACAGAGTTCTTAATTCATGTCCAAGAGAATACCTCAGGTAGCAATTATATTTTATCAAAGACAACAAACTGTCATCTAAATACTCAAAAATCATACAAACATACAATCCATAGGGTCCAACATGACTTTAAATGGCCTAACAATTTCATAGCACCCTTTCTGTCCACTGGATCCCCTTTTGAAATTTTGACTGTAGTGCCACCATAAATTTGCCAAACAAGTAGTTCAACAAGACATGCGTAAAAGGTTTTGTAGAATTCTACTCCAGACATCAAGACTTAGTCCCCAGAAGTGTCAGAGACATAAATGATAAAACCTTCAGTATTTTGATTTGATTAGGGGATAAGGATTTTCTATTTTGGTTGCTAATTTAGTGCCTACTTGTCTTTGGTGAGTTGGCAGCATTGACAGGTGTTTCTTGATGAAATTTAAGAATTTTTATCATCCTTTACTCTATCATAATACGTGGATGTGTCATTTTTTTCATCTCTTTCTCTATTGCGTGCAATAATTTGAGTAAGGCATCTAAATACTATCAATATAAAATAGTTTCATAGGTATCGTGATTCAAATTCACCTATTTGCAAATTTTCCTCGGATCGACCCACAGAAGAATTTTTGAGGATCGAGCTAGTCAAAGTCAAGTTTGACCAAGTTTTTCTTAATAAAAAACGAGTCAAACTTGTGATCCCCAAGTTTATTTGCTATTTGAATTTTGAACTCCCACTCATCCAAGAAACGCATAAATACCCCTTCCAACAATTTTTTTATTATCATTTTCTTAGTCTGTTTGAGCAAACTTGCTCTCTGCCAGAGTGACTGCAAGTTACAAACAAACCTAAGGGACAACAAAGTAACCCATCTAGGGCATCCACCAACACTTGTTGGCCATCCAACAATAGAGCCATGCATCTAGGGAACCAAAAATGGTGAGCTTATTTCAAGGTTTTGATCATTTTTGGACCCATATCATATATGAAATACCTATAGATCCATGAAATTTTGGGCGTCTATTGATTTTGTGTATTGTATGGACACGGCTATTGATTTTGTGCATTGTATGGACATGGCTTTATTGAACATTAATGAAGAATGCTTTTTCCATCAAAATGTATATATCTTTATATTTTTCTACTAGATGAGTTTTTCCCAATCCGATTCAAACTTTTTGCTCTTTTGCCTCACCAAGTTTTTGCTGATTTTGAGTCTGATGACTTTGATGACTAGGGTTTGTGTTATACATGTACATTGAAAAACAAAGAGAAGAACATGATCGTAAAGATGATGATTCTTCTTATGTGTCTTATTGTAACACTAATGTTATTGCTATAGTAGAAGACATAGAGAGTGAAGCTAATTCCTTACATGAGTTTGGATGATAGCACTATAGTTGTCTTACCATGTATTTGTGTGATGTAATTCTGTCCAACTACCCTGATCAAATTCTGGAGGTACCCGTGAAATTTTTTCTAGCTACCTGGATTCTTCTCCTTATGTTGGACTTCGTCTTTCTTGATTCTCGGATTATTTGTGTTGCTCGTTAAGGGTAGCAGGCTTCCAGGATGTCAAACAGATTGCCCAAGCAAGGCTAGTAGCCTGCTCAAGGTTCTGTGTCTGCTTCCCGAAATCATTTTTCTATTGCCCGAGGGTTCTGTGGAGCTGCCTGAGGATGGTTCTATTGCTCATACCAAGGACCCCATTTTCAACAGTGGTGATAGGTTTCATCATTAATCATATTGATCAAAGATATGTAGTAGGCCAGTATCTTGTAGCACATTGTGTTTTGGATTGTAAAGTCCATTTAAAGGTTGATTGAATATGCATTTTTTTTCACCTATATATTGAAATCGGTGCCATTCTGATATATTCATCCTTACATGGAATATACATGAGCAGACTTTGCATATTTTGTCTCTAATGGTTTGGACTCTTTAAGATAATTTGTTTCCATTAAAATTTTAATATTTTATCTATTTTGCAGTAAATCAAGTCATTAAATTCAAAGCGGTCTGAGTTTGAGTTTACCCTTGATCAACTCCTTGTCCGAGATACAAAACATTGCTCGAAATACAACGTTTAGACTGTAAATAGTCTTCTTAGTTACTAGCTTCTGTTACCCCCCTATTTGCATGGGTGGTTACTTGGAGGTTTGCTAAGCTTGTTGGAGTATAAGGGTACCTCCACATCGTATAACCGCCGCACCTCTGGGAATATAAAACAAGTGGTTTAACCACCACTCCTGGTGATAGGGCCTTTTGCTGGGTTTCAAATGTTCACCAACATCTGCAGGTTTTGGTGTAACGGTAAACCTTACATGGTATCAGAGCAAAGGTCTCAGGTTCAATTCCCCCGAGCTACGTCGGAGGCAGGGTGTTGGAGTATCGGGTACCTCCACATGGTATAACTGCCGCACCTCTGAGAATATAAATCAAGTGGTTTAACCACCACTCTTGGTGATAGGGCCTTGTGCTGGGTTTCAAATGTTCACCAAGAGATTTCAACTTTTCCCAAGCGAGATTAGGTTCATCAATTCTAGATATGTGGAATCGCAAATCAGTAGAGATTGACATCCCAATCAATCCATGAGCTTCATCACATCTATTTTCCCATTTAATTTTTTTATCATCATCAGTGGGTTCTATTTCTTTCCCTGAGGTTATCCTGAAAAGTCCCCTACTTCATAGAACATCCTCCATTCGATATTTCCATGATAAATAGTTAGAACTTGTAAGTATAATATCACAAGGGGTGGCCATACTATAAAATAATGGATAAAATGATAGAAACTAACTGTCTGGATTCAAAGTTCTCAAAAAAATATGCGGTTTAAAAAAAAACGACACTTAAAACTGACTCTGGATGATGAAGTTATGCTTGATCAAAGAAAAAGTTGAAGATGTCCCCAATAGTGACGTGGCAGATATTAACTTGACCAACTAAAAAAGAAATCCCCCTCTTCCCAAGATCAACCTTTGACAATCACTTTTGTAGAAATTGGGCTGAGGCCACTAAAGTTTACAGGGTATAACACCGAAAGAAGCATGGAGTAAAATTAAACCAGATGTAAGTAACTTTCGTGTGTTTGGTTGTGAAGCATGGACCCACATTCCGGATGAAAAACGGAAAGCATTATAGCCTAAAAGTGAAAAGTGCATATTTGTTGGATATTCTAAAGATGTAAAAGGTTATAGACTTCTTCAGCCACATTCTCATGATATAATCATTAGAAGAGATGTTAAATTTGATGAAAATCTCTTGGCCTACGAGCCTAACTTGGCGGGTGTGCCATTTTTGGCCTGTGAGCCTAATTTGGCGATTATGCCTTCTTATTCTTCTTCTTCTTCTTCTTCCAGCTTCCTTGACAGGTTTCGAACTCCAGTTTTTCATGATGACAGTGAGGATGAAAATCCACCTCCGCCTGCTCATGTTCCTCCAATTGCACCAGCACCAATACTTCCTCGATGGGTCCGTTCAACATGTGAAGCAACTGGTGATCTTGCCGGTGATCCTAGAGATCAACGTCGAACACGTTCTTAGTTTCAGCGAGCATCTTCTCTTTTGGCTCAAGTTTCCAAGAATCATGATCCAAAAACTTTTGAAGAAGCTTCACGAAATCTAGATTGGGATGTAGCTATGGATGAAGAATATCATTTCTTAATGGCAAACGATACTTGGGATCTCGTTCCTCTTCCAAAAGGAAGAAAACTTGTTAGATGTAAATGGGTCTACAGAACTAAGTATGCATCAGATGGAAGTGTTGAAAGACTTAAGGCAAGGTTAGTTGCCAAAGTATTTTCCCAAGTTGAAGGGATTGACTACAATGAGACCTTTTCTCCTGTAGCAAAAATGAACTCCATCCACCTTGTTCTTTCCCTTGCAGCCTTACATAACTGGGAAGTCCATCAAATGGATGTCAAGTCCGCCTTCTTACATGGTGATTTACATGAGGAAATTTACATGGAACAACCTCCTAGATATGTTCAGAATAACTCTAACGTTGTTTGTCTCCTTAAGAAATCCTTATATGGCCTTAAGCAAGCTCCTATAGCTTGTTATGCCAAAATGGATAGCTTTCTCCTTGACACTGGTTTTTCTAGATGCCATTCTGACCCCAATGTCTATACCAAGAAAGTAGGAAACCATCTCATCATACTTGTTCTTTATGTTGATGATCTTATCCTTACTGGTAGTGACCCTAAACTTATAACCCATGTGAAATCCAGTCTTAAGAAAAATTTTAAAATGTCAGACTTAGGAATTTTGCATTATTTTCTTGGTCTCCAAGTCTTGCAAACCAAATAAGGAATCTTTCTTTCCCAGTCTAAGTATGTTTGTGACCTTCTTCATCGCTTCCACATGGAAGATTGTAAACCAGCCCCTTCTCCCTTCCAGTATGGAGTCAAACTTTCTGCCACTTGTACTTCCCCTGAAGTAGATGTCACCTTGTATCGTCAGCTTGTTGGTAGTCTTTTATACCTGACTCATTCTTGTCCTGACCTTTCCTTTGTCGTTGGTCATGTTTCCCGTTATATGCAAACTCCTCATGAAAGTCACTAGAAAGCAGCAAAAAAATACTTCGATATATTCGAGGTACAATTCAGTTTGGGATTTATTACAGTACAGGGGGGAAACCTTTGTTGGTTGGTTTCATTGATTCAGATTGGGCCAGCGATCCTAATGATCAAAAGTCTACTGCAGGTTATGTTTTCAGTCTGGGATCTGGACCTGCCACTTGGGCTTGTAAGAAAAAACAAGCTCTTGCTCTTTCTTCAGCAGAAGCAGAATATTGAGCCGCAGTTAATGCCAGTTAGGAAGCTTTATGGCTTTGATAGATCCTTTCAGAGTTTGGATTCAAGCAGCAGCAGCCTACTCCACTTTGGTGCGATAATCAAAGTGCCATCAATCTTGCCAAAGATCCAGTTCTACATCAGTGCAGCAAACACATTGAGCTACACATGCACTTCATCAAAAATCTTGTTCATGATCATGTTATTGAGGTGCTCTATTGCCCTATAGATGATCAAGTTGCAGACATCTTCACCAAGTATTTTATAGAAGCGAAGTTTTCTAAACTTTGGTCTATGTTAGGAGTTCAAGAATGTGTTCTTAAGGGGGGATAGGCTCTAATGTCTCCTTCCTTCTCCTAATAGTGTCACTTTTGTAAATCCTTCAATCCTATCCCAAGTTGTTCTTAAGGGGGGGATGTTAGGATATTTAGACACTTAGGAGTTAGTTAAGCTCAACTTGTGTAATATATCCGTTAGGTAAAAGTGTGTTTCTTTAGTATGCATTAGTATGCATTTGTAAATATTCTAATCTGGCGGTCACGATATCTTCTAGACATAGAGTGATCTGACGGTTCAACTTCTCTTGATCATACCTACCATTGATTTGTGGCTTAACACCCGATTGGTCTATGATCTCTATTTAAAGAGCATAGATGGTCCTTAGCTAGTTGATCGATTATGAGAATCTCATATGTAACTTTATTTCTTTTGCATCATAAATTTCTCCAAGTAGCTATTTGGCTGGGGCCATGGACTGTGTTAGTTTGTCAACATTTAAGCTCGCATTATGTTAGGATCTTTTCACTGAGAGAATAACAAGCACAGCAATAACATAAGCACACCACAAGATACAAGAGACACAAAGAGTTTTGATCAGGGAAACCATAAATGGAGAAAACCCCGCAACTTCCTCAAAGATAGAATCACCACAAGATGTCTGACCCCAAAACAGTAAGATGCACTCCCAACAGCAGTAGTCTTCTTCTTCTGTCTAGTCCCAGTATTTCCTTCTTCACTAGTGCGCCACACTTGAGTGAGTGAATGATGTGTGTGATAAATAGAGAGTCTCACTCTCTATTTATATTCTTCCATTCACTTGAAGTGCACTTAATCACGTAGGCTCAACTTACAATTACTTACTTGAGCCTACACCTTAATTAGAGTATAATAACTCAAGTGCCCTGAAACTGTGGGGACTTACCTAATGACTTGACAAGACTTGTTTACATTATTAATCCTCCCGATCGGAACATCGGGGCATGACAACATGAATCAAATACATAATAGAAACATCTCGGAATAAACATCGGGTTACAATACATAAGATACATAGAAGAATACATTCCGAAGTTACATATACATCAACACTCCCTCTTAACTAGGAAGGTATTCTTTCGACACGATTTTCAGCACTGGTCTTCTTCTCTGTATCAATTGGATAATCTTCATCTTCAAGTCATCTGGATCTGGATCATCTCTCGATTTGGATCGTCATAGAACTGGATCTGGATCATCACTCGATCTGGATCATCATAGAACATCATCACTGGATCTGGATCATCATCACTGGACTCGATCTGGATCATCACTCGATCTGGATCTAGATCTGGATAATCTCTCGATCTGGATCATCACTGCTGGATCTGGATCATCACTCGATCTGAATCTCTCGGAGTCATCATAACTGGATCTGGATCATAGCTCAATCTGGTCATCATCAAGTGTGTACTATCTCGTCATAGGAAGTTCTACAGAGCCAGCCCTTTTTCATGCTGGTTGTAGGCCTAGCCACCAGGTAGGTCTTCGCCCAGCACTTACATCTGACCTGCTCCTCAGAAAGGAACACTCAGCACTCACATCTGATCATGTAGTAAACTGCAATCACATCAGAAAGGCCCAGCACTCACATTCACCAGCATGGTAGGCACATCAACTACCATCTATGAAATGGCTCTAGACTTACATCTGACCTACTCATCAGAAGGGCATAGTACTCACATCCATCCAGGCTGGAACACATCCTATTCATAATAATGAAGGAGTTCTGCACTTCCATCTAGGCTGGAACCACATCCGCTCACAATGATGAAAGAACTCTGTTCTTTTCACCCAGGCTGGAACCACATATGCTCACAATGATGGAAGATTTCCTCACTTTCATCCAGGATGGAACCACATCAACTCACAATGATGAAAGAACTCTGTTCTTTTCACCCAGGCTGGAACCACATCCTCTCACAATGATTGAAGACTCTCATCTAGGACGGAGCCCCTCCTACCACAGTGATGAGATATTTGTGCACTCACATCTGACCTGGTAGGAATTGAATCTTACACCCTCGTCAAAATGGCCCCAAGTCCCTGACTGAGCTACCTGGTAACGGACCAGGTGCCTCCACTCTCCCTGAGAGTGGCAGTTTCCCTTACATCTATCCTACTCGACAGAATGGCCAACACTCACATCTGACATGGGAGGAATCTAATCCTTTAGCCATGAAGATAATGGTTCATCCCTTATATCTGACCTACTCGTCAGAATGGCTCTCTCAGTCCTTGACTAAGTGTTCCTGGTAACTGACTAGGTGCCTCCATTCCCAGAATGGCAGTCAGCACTCATATCATTCATGGAAGGAACCAATCCTCTCACCATGATGGAATGGCTCAGCCCTTACATCTGACCATGGAAGGAACCAATCCTCTCACCATGTCAGAATGGCTATGGGTCTCATCACTTTCTCTGGGAGGAAGCCTCGATCTGGAGAACACCAAGTCTCTCTCTGAAGTACTCAAACTTCAGCCTAGCCAATGGCTTCGTCAATACATCAGCTATCTGTTCCTTCGTCACAACATACAGGAGCTTCACTGCTCCTCTCTGCACCATATCCATGATATAGTGATACTTGATCTCGATATGCTTCGACTTGTCATGGAACACTGGATTCTCTGACAACTTCACACAACTCTGGTTGTCACAATGTATACAAGTAGCATCCAACTAGAGATAAAATATATCAGACAGTAGCTTCCACAGCCATACTGCCTCACAACTAGCTGAACAAGCTGTGACATACTCTGCTTCAGCTGTACTCAGTGCCACACAATATTGCTTCCTGCTAAACCAAGAGATCACACCTGATCCCATACTGAAGCAACATCCTGAAGTACTCTTCCTGTTGATGGCACTGCCTGACCAATCTGAATCAACATAACTCTCCAGGTTAATCTTCTGATTCGCATCGTACCTGAGCCCATAATCAACTGTACCCTTCAGGTACCTCAGAATATGCTTTGCAGTAGTCAAGTGAACACTTCTTGGATCTATTAGGTACTGGCTCAAGGTGTTCATAGCAAAGCAAATGTCTGGTCTTTTGTTCGTCAGGTACATCATTGACCTAATCATCTGACGATACATCGTAGCATCAACCGTCTCTGATGAAGCATCACTCAATAGCTTCAGGTTCGATGCCATAGGTGTAGCCAAAGCCTTGCAGTCCATCATCCCAAATCTCTTCAGGATCTCTACTGCATACTTCCCTTGTCCAAGGAAGATCCCATCTGTATTCTGCCACACCTCCATACCTAGAAAGTAATGCATCATCCCCAAGTCCTTCATCTCAAACTCAGCAACAATATTTCTCTTCGTATCAGCAATCAACCCATCTGTACCTATCACAAATAGGTCATCTACATATAGTAGGAGCATCACTGGGTTGCTATCTTCAACCTTGTAGTAAAGGTTGGAATCTGCTTTACTTTTGGTAAAGCCCAAACTGGATAGAAAGCTATCAATCCTGCCATAGCAAGTCCTGGGTGCCTGTTTCAAACCATACAGGGCTTTCTTCAATCTGCATACATGAGACTCTTTGTCATGTGTCTCAAAACCGAGTGGCTGTTCTACATACACTTCCTCTTCTACTACACCATTCAAGAAAACAGTCTTGACATCCATCTGGTGTATCTTCCACTTCGTTACTGCAGCCAAATCAAGTACTGATCTAATGGAAGTGTATCTGGCTACAGGTGCAAAGGTCTCTTCATAGTCTACTCCCTCTTTCTGGGAGAATCCTCGAGCTACGAATCTTTCCTTATACTTTTCAATACTATCGTCCGTAGCATGCTTGATCTTGTAGATCCATTTGGAAGTGACAACTGACTTCCCTTTTGGTCTTGAGACAACATCCCAAACATCATTCTTCATGATCGATTGATATTCTTCAATCATAGCATCCTTCCATTCTTTCTGATCTGCCGCTTCTTCATAACTAGAAGGTTCTTTATCAATAAAATCATATAGTAAAGATACATACCCGGAATTAGATATGGTTCTCTTTCTTTCTTTGTGATTCTCTTCTGGAGCCCCATATCTTTCCGCACCTTGGATAAGTTCATGTACCCAAGCAGGTTTCCTCTTATGAGGATTCTTCTCCAGAGGTGGATCTACAGGTCTTTGTGGTTCCTCGAACTCTCGATCTTCTTCTTGAGCTTCTTTGTCCATGATTGTATCATGACTTCTGGATCCTTTTGCTTCCGCTTCTTCAGGTTCTTCAGCAGGTCTCTTTCTGGATTTGCTGTAAGCTGTGCCTTCATCAAATGTCACATCCCTACTAATGTCAATCTTCTTATATCCCGAAAAGTAGATTCTGTAAGCCTTTGATCTTTCAAAGTATCCCACAAATATTCCCTTCTTTCCTGAAGGATCTAATTTTGTTCTCTTCTCTTTTGGAATATGTATGTACACGGGACAGCCGAATATTCTGAGATGGCTGACTTCTGGTTTCTTGCTGGAGAATACTTCTTCAGGAGTCTTGTTTTCCAGTATTCTATGTGGAGTACGGTTCTATACATACACCGTTGTTCTAGCAGCTTCAGCCGAAAGATGCATAGGTAGATCTTGATCATGAAGCATAGCTCTTGCAGCTTCCATGATAATTCTGTTTTTCCGTTCTGCAACCCCATTCTGTTGTGGATTATAAGGAGTGGACAACTCCCTCTTAATCCCTGATTCTTTGCATAGCTCCTTGAATTCATTTGAAGTGAATTCTCCACCATTATCTGATCGAATTGTATTGATCTTCTTTTTAGTATGGTTCTCAATCAAGGCTTTGAATTCCTTGAACTTGCTGAATACTTCATCCTTGTTTTTCATAAAATAAATCCATGTCTTTCTAGAAAAATCATCAATAAAAGAAACATAGTATGCATACCCGCTAAGTGAGTTTGATGACATAGGACCGCATACATCGGAGTGGATGATTTCTAGAATGCTCTTGGCTTTTCTTTCGCTGCTTGGAAATGTCTTCTTAGTATTCTTTCCTTTCACACATCCTTTGCAGACCCCATCATGTTTTGCTTGAATTTTTGGAAGACCTTCGACAACTTTACTTGCAATAGGTAGTGCTCTATAATGCACATGTGCAAGTCTTCTATGCCAAAGCTCATTTGGCTCTACTGTGTCATGGATCAAGGATTGTTCTGGATGGCCCTTCAATTTGTACAAGCCTCCTTCTTGTTCTCCAATTACTACCGCATCATCGATAGTCTTCCCTTTAGGCCACATGATGACTTAACCATCTACGAATGCCACCCGCATTCCTTTTTCATCTAATGTTGAAATGGACAGAAGGTTCTTCTTCAGTCCTGGCACAAACAACACTTCTTTCATTGTTAGAGACTTACCAGAGTCTAGCTTGTATGCATATTCCCCACTACCTTTTATTGGATATTGGTAGTCATCTCCCAGTTTCACCTTGTGTGGTGATTCATGTTGTGACAGTCTCACAAAGGATTCCTTGAATCCCATCATATGTTTGGAAGCCCCATTGTCTATGAGCCAATCATCACTTCCATGAGTAATTTTACCTATGAGAGCTGATATCAGAACATATTCATCCTCGCTTGAAGAATCTTCACTTTTATATCTGGATCTCTTTCTGGATGGTTCATCATCCTCTGCAGCATGAGCATGATGTCTTATTTTGTTGCTCTTCTTCATCTTCTTCTGTTTTTTAGGACAATCTTTTGCAAAGTGTCCTGCTTCATCACAAGTATAGCATATGACCCTAGACATATCTCTTTTAGTATTATCTTTGTGAGAGTGCTTACCTTTGAAGTGATGAAGCCTTTTTCTTGATGGCTTGGAGTGAGTCTTGGAGCGTACTGTGAGAGCTTGTTCTTCACTACCCATCTTCTCTTCTCGAGCTACTATTCGAGCTTCTTCTTGAGAGAACTATTCCCATAGTTTGCTGAACTTGACCAACTTCTTTCTCGCACAAATTCCTTGGATGAAAGCATCCCATGTCCTAGGGAGGCCATTCAATGTAGTCATCACAATCTCTGCATTTTCCACTTCTTCATCAACAGCTTCTAATTGTTCCTTGATTTGAGAAAACCTTGTGAAGTATGACTGGATAGTTTCTACATTCTGAATCTTCACATTCTTTAGCTGGTTCCTCAGGGTCATCTTCCGATTGATGTTCTTTCCTTCAAACAATTTGGTTAGGGCATCAAACATAGCTTTAGGTGTCTTGATAGAGGACACTTGTGGGATAAGATGATCCTTGATAGAATCAGCAACGATCCTCTTTTCCATAACCATCTTATTCTTATGTAAGGCCTTTGCCTCATCTCCCTCTGGAACTGGAACCTCCTCATGAATGTAGAAGTCTAATTCATTCTCTTCCAGGACCAGGGAGATCCTATACTTCCAAGCTCGAAATTTATCATCCCCCTTAAGATTTTCATCAATCTTGGTATGATGAGACATCTTTAAATAAGAACCTCAAATGGAAATACAAAAGATTTTAGATCTTACCAGGTTCAAGATGTCGGATCTGAAACTTGAGCTGAAATCCTGTAGAGCTGGTTCAGGAGCAACTAGGGTTTTGCTTTTCCGAAGTTCTATCCACCCAAATGCCTTCAAATTTGTTCCTAATTTCAATTTTGGGGAGGATATCAATCCAGGCCTAGGCTCACTGAAAAATTCCTCTTCTGTAAAAAGCCCTAATTTTCGACCCTAGTGACAAGTCCAAAACTGAAAAACCTCATAATTGAATTCTGTTTCGACAGAAAGATGTGCCCTAGGGAGGAGAGTAATTCCACCTTACTTTTGCTGAAAATCTGTGGAGGAAGATTCACAAACTAGGAAGCCCTAGTTCCTGCAGCTGCACAGTGTCTTCTTCTCAGGTTAGTTCTGATCCTATGTTAGTTTTTCAACATTTAAGCTAGCATTATGTTAGGATCTTTTCACTAAGAGAATAACAAGCACAGCAATAACATAAGCACACCACAAGAGACAAGAGACACAAAGATTTTTTATCGGGGAAACCATAAATAGAGAAAACCCCTCAACTTCCTCAAAGATAGAATCACCACAAGATGTAAGACCCCAAAATAGTAAGATGCACTCCCAACAGCAGTAGTCTTCTTCTTCTGTCTAGTCCCAGTATTTCCTTCTTCACTAGTGCGCCACACTTGAGTGAGTGAATGATGTGCATGATAAATAGAGAGTCTCACTCTTTATTTATATTCTTCCGTTCACTTGAAGTGCACTTAATCACGTGGGATCAACTTACAATTACTTACTCGAGCCTACACCTTAATTAGTGTATAATAACTCAAGTGCCCCGAAACTGTGGGGACTTACCTAATGACTTGACAAGACTTGTTTACATTATTAATCCTCCCGATCGGAACATCGGGGCATGACAACATGACTCAAATACATAATAGAAACATCCCGGAATAAACATCAGGTTACAATACATAAGATACATAGAAGAATACATTCTGAAGTTACATATACATCAACAGACTATTTCCCTCTCGAGGGTTTTAACCACGTGACAAACATCGATGTGTTGATCTATGATCTATTTGTGTGAAGCGGTTGCTGAAGGTGTTCAATATTTTGGGAGTACCTTGTGTACCCGAAAATGGTATCAGAGCATAGGTCTCAGGTTCAATTCCCTCGAGCTACGCCGGAGGCAGGGTGTTGTAGTATGGGGTACCTCCACATGGTATAACCACCGCACTTCTGGGAATATAAAACAAGTGGTTTAACCACCACTCCTAGCGATAGGGCCTTCTGTTGGGTTTCGAATGTTCACCAACATCTGTAGGTTTTGGTGTAATGGAAAACCTTACAAAGCTAACCTGGGATGATTCTTAGATTGTCTGAGCATGAGGAAGGGTTAATGTCACCATTTTGAGCATGTCTAGCAACTTTTTGAGAAATTTTGAGGATGGAAATGACCTTGTTCATGAATTTGGACAGTCTTCTGGGCATGTCACAGTACTTAGAAAATAATGAATAACAACAAAGAACAAGATATTCAATGTTCGGCATAGTCTGGGCAGGTAAGAAGGATGAAAATAGTCCCAACAGTAATTTTGGGCACTTCTTAGCCCTCAAGCATCCTCCTTTTTCATACCTGGGCATGATTTGAGGCCATTCTTCCAAGCAACAGTCATAAGCAAGCATAAAGGATCACTGCTTGAGTCCTGAGAAAAGTTGTACCATTCTAACCATGTCTGGCCACTTTTTGAGAAGTTTTGAGGGTGGAAATGACCTTGTTCCTAAATTTGGACATTCTTCTGGGCTTGTCACAACAGTAAAAAAATAATGAACAACAACAAAGGACAAGATATTTAATGTTGGGCATAGTCTAGACAAGTAAGAAGGATGAAAATAGTCCCAACAGTAATTTTGAGCACTACTTAACCCTCAGTTTCCTTCTTGTCTTTGCCATTATTCTTGCTTTAATTTTTGTGTAGGGTTTATAAATTTGAGAGGGTTTCTATTCTTGCTTGTGTTTAATGCCAATATATTTTATTTGATGAGCATGGAAATGAATAGTGGCCATTATTTTGTAGAGAATGTACATGCTTGTTAGCACTAGTTTATGGCTTAAGAGCTAACCTAGTCAACATTATTTTAGGTAATTGAGGTTTTCCTAAACATGTGTTTGGGCCCATAACCTCCTCAAGGAGGGATATGCCCCACCTTATAAGTTTCATATTAATACATGGCACATGCCTCATTTGTAACATCATCTTTTATTCGTTTTGGCTAATTTTCATTTGTGGTCACACACCAGCCCACTTTATGGGTAGTTGAGGCTCTTAATGAGCCAACCTGTAGGTATTTTTGGGTAGTTACACAATTATAACACTTTATTATAATTTAGTGTAAGGTCTACCTAGCCTCCTCCTTATTATAATTTAGGGTAAGGTCGGCCTAGCCTCCTCCTTGGAGCTAGTGCAATAACCCTAGGAGGAGTGGTATAAATGCACCATGTACCCCATTTGTACAATCATCACATTCAAGTGTGTTTAATCATTTTTTGTCGAGGGAATCTACATCAATTCACTATACTTGGGTTTCACTCTCTTGAATACTTTTTGTGACATTGATATTTTCAGCTTGTTTATTGGATTAAGGTTTGTTGGAGAAGTCATTGTAGATCTTCTACCTCATGATTTCTATAATATTTAGCATAGATACATGATTCTTTAGACTATGGGAACCATATTCTTCTCATTCATGGGCTCTCTCTCTCTCTCTCTCTCTCTCTCTCTCTCTCGAGTGCTCCTATTGATATGTTCTACTCTTTAGTAGTGTTGTTATAAATCTGAAGTGTTCTATTTGGATGGATTAGGGTTTGCTGAAGTTTTCTTTATAGATCTATGATTTCTAACGATTTCCTCCAACATATGCATTTCAAGCAATACAATCTTGTAGATAAAACACCTATATTTGAATACATCTAGACTTATTGGATTTTGCACCTGGGCAGGCTAAGCTTTGGTAGGGATTGCCTCTTTTCTAGATCATTGCATTTGTATTTTTTATATTTTGAATAAAATAAGATCCATCTTCAATGGGTGGAGCATTCATTTTGTTATATCCCTGCAGTTGCACGTTGATGATTTAAAAAACCGTTTACCTACATAGTTCAAATTACTCTTGGCTTTATCTAAATGTTGCAAACTTATTTATTGCTTTAGATTTCCTCTTATTAGCAATAAAGCACCACTCGTCCAAGACTCACGAGCCCAAGATGGTTACTAGTAGAGGAATCGCCCCTAAAATTGGCTGAATCTTCCCACTTGCCGAAAACTCGACATACTTGGCCAAGACTTGCGCTGACTCGCTCGGACTCAGCAAAGCAGAGGAAAAAAAATCCACAGAAGACTTCAGAATAATAAACGGCTCCAAATTGTCGCATATGGTATTTTAGATCTTGCAATGAATCCCATGATGGTAGCCCTGAATGTTGACACTATATCGATATCTTCTCGATATTCCTTTCCCACGTACCCTACCAGAACCTGTAACTACTATAATGGCGATGCGATGAAGACTGTCATCCACCAGAAGATGAAGGATCACATTGACCAGAATACAAGAGCTCAACTCGTAAGGGATTCAAATAAAAATGATAAAAGTCACGAACACGAATAACATCCTCCTTCAAAATAGATAAAACAAATGATAGATAGCCTATGAACCTTGAAATCGATCTTAGTAATGTAACCATATTCGAAATAGGTTTTCAAAGTCCCTTGTATCACCAAGTAGATTTCCCATGTATAAAAGGTTCGGCCAGCTTGATCATTCATTGTCATTGGATGAAAAAATATCAACTTGTTAATTCAAACCCAACTAATTCATAACATATCGACACTAAATTTAAATCGGTAATTTAAAGATTTATCTCATTAAATACCATATTTTTTAATTTTAAAAGAAACATACATTATGCAATATTTATAAAAGAGTTGGCATGGACAACAAAAACTGAAATTATGTTGTACTTCTTCTTAAAAAATTTGAATTTTTTTAATCTATTAACTTTATGCATCTCATTTAATTTATATCGTCTCATATGACAAAGGAACATTATGCATCCACCTCTATATGACAAAACTTGTTATAGCATAAATATTGCATCCTAATTAATTTAGTTCAATATTATTAAAAAATGAAATACATAATTAAAAAATGGGAATAAAATGGCCTCCACGGAAATGAAAGAGGACTCGAAATCAATCAAATATATTGTTGAAGCATTGGAATAAATAAAGCCTCTTTTGTGTGTCTATATTTAATTTTTTTTCGTATTTGCAGAGTCTTGCCTAGTCTCTCTCGGGTCTTTCTCGAGTCCATGAGTCAAGTGCCAACTGAGTCTTTGTTGAGTCTGAGTTGTGCAACATTGCTTATTAGTATGTTCATTTATCGTGTTTATGATGGATCACCAACGCAAATATCAATGGGATGGTTTAATCAACTACTATACATTTAAAAGATTCAATGAGTGACATAGTTGGAAGTCATTGTTTTAGCAATATATTCAAGGTTAGATGCAGAGCGATGATTATCCTATTATTTATCCTTCTCCCTTCATTTTTTGACTTTGGATTCATTTTGTATGCTTGTGTTAGAAACAGTATCTAAATAATTCTATGGGCTCTTCTGGCTTCACCTAGGAGTTATAGTGTTCTAGCAGGAGGCAGTTAATCCTTCTCCATTGATCTTGTCAACTATGCATCTTTACCAATGCTAGATTATTTTCTCCATGCTAATCTATATACCATTGTTACTTGGGAACATATGGAGGAGCAATTTTCTCTTTCTGTATGCATATTTTTAATCCACTATTTTATCTCTGTTGAGAGGCATCCCATAGAGTTGGATCATTCTTTTTAGATAGAGTTGATGAAATCTACAGGTGTATTGTTTTTTTTTTGTTTTCTTTGTATGGTATTTTTTGAATCATGTTGTGATCATGTTCCATCTTTTATCATATATCCTATATAAATGTTTTTATGTTCTTAATGCAAAATGTCTCAATGGAGGAGCATCCATGGTAGGTGTCTCATTGTGTAAAGCACCACTTTGTATTAATGAAAGTAAATGTACATCTTATTTTTGTGGTTTGTTTTTCACACATTCTTAGTATCCTTGACCAAAAGGTATACCTTTTTTCCTATGCTTGATGTATAATTATTTGTTAACTTTGGCATGAGATTTGGATTCACAATATAAATTAACAAGTGTAGAAAATAAATTGATCGTTTCTATATTCTTGAGTAGTGCCCAAATTTTATTTGTATCTTTAGAATGCTAGGGGCTTCAAGCTTCACATAGGAGTTCAAAAAATGTCTTAATGGGGGAGCATCCATGAAAGGTGTCTCATTGTACAAAGCACCACTTTGTATTATTGATTAAATGTATATATTATTTTGGTGGTTCATTTTTCACTCTTTCTTAGTATACCTTTGGCATGAAATCTAGATTCACAACATAAATTAATAAGTGCAACAAAGAGATTGATTTGTGTAGATTTTTTTTACACATAGTTGGATGGACTTCAATTTTGGGATTGATTCTGGCACGAACTTTTAGCTTTAATATTTAAAGATATATTTTCTTCCATGATTTCATATGTTTTCATTTGATTTGTAGAGCATGAAAATGACTAAGGTTCATCAAATTGTAATTTTAAATGTTTTCTTTAAATTGTATGCTCATCAACCAACTTTAGGGAGAGGAAGGAGGGCTCACTTGGTTGTAGGGAAGATGAGGAAGGGTGAGGAAAAAATAGTTAAAGTGGGATAGTGAGGCCAAGAGTCAAGTAGGTAGAATGCCAAGAATCATTGGTTAAACTTGTAAAGGGTGAATCTTTGCATTGTTTAAATATGTTATCTTTTCATGTTAAATAGATAAACTATTTGCTTGTGTTCTTATATTCTTACAAGTTGTGGATGGTTTTGGACTATTCTCTCCATTAATGGTTTTATTCATGAATCTTGTAGGGAAGGATGTCACAATATATAGACGATATTCTCATGCTTGTAATGCCTTTGCTTAATTATAGTAAGCATTGCTAACAATAACAACTTGATGTTAATCAATTATCCCTCAGTGACTTGTAGAATATCCTTTATTTCTCATAAATACATCAGGGTTTGTGAAGATGGTAGTCATTGGACTATTCTCTCTGCTCTTTGTAATTCTCTTTTTGTTTTATGTCAATCAGTTCTTCAAATTCCTGTAGCTATGATAGATTAGAATATATTAATGTTAGATTAATTGCTAGAATAGTTTCATAATGCATTCTATTCTTAGATACATTTTAGTTGAAACCATAAACCCATATTAGGGTTTTTCATTTTCTATAAAGGAATATATAATTGGTCCCTTTGACAGGCCGGACTTGTGAAGTTGACGAGGGAAGTTTTACCATGTAAACATTTTGGTTCTATAAGCCAGGTTATATCCCTTGTATGGTTTACAGTTTAATTAATTCATGTGGATTGTTAGTTAATGGGAATAATCACAATTTATACCCTATCCAAATAGTAATGAAGAGAACTTGCAAGCGGGATTGCATACACCAAGTCTAGAATCCAATTTTCAATAAACTTATGTACAGTTTGATAAAAAAATACCTTATCCACCTAATGTTTAGTTGCAATCTATTTTTTTTCCACATGTCGAGACCAAAGATTCTTTTTCTATCCCATCCCAAGAGTAATAAGCTTTTCTTTGTCTTACCCATAATTATGCTCGTCAGATCAATAGCTTATTGGTTCTCTAGAAACATATCAAACAACATATCTCTAGCAGATATTCTATTAGTCACAATCATTGATACTTGTATTAATGATAAGTGCATATTCATAAACTTCTATTGTATCTTACATTGGTTAGATTTCATTAATTGTGCTATAATAAAACTACCATATGAAAGCTAACATGTGTTAGCTTTCATTGATTGTGCAATGTTGTTGTTAGAAGGAAAGCTAACACACGTTAGAACTCCTTCATGGTGCTAAAAGGAAAAACTACGTTAGCAATCATATGAAAGCTAACACACACTACCTTTGGTGACATCGTGGTTGTGCTAGAAGAAAAACTACATCAACATTCATATGAAAGCTAACACACACTACCTTTGGTGACATTGTGGTTGTACTAGAAGGAAAACTACCATATGAAACCTAACAACCATTAGCTTTCATTCACTGTGCAATGTTATTATTAGAAGGAAAGCTAACATGTGTTAGCTTTCATTGACCATACCTTATTGTTATTAGAAAGAAAGCCAACACATCTTACATTTCATATTCTTGTTAGAAGGAAAGCTAACATTCACCATACAATGTTGTCATTAGAAGGAAAGCTAACATGCGATACATTTCATGTTGTTGTTAGAAGGAAAACTAAAATGAGTTATTTTTCATGTTGTTGTTAGAACAAAAGCTAACATGCGTTAGATCTTCTTCATGATGCTAGAAGAAAAACTACCATATGAAAGCTACAATGATTTACCTTCGACGATAATCTGGTTGTGCTAGAAGAAAAAATATCATATGAAAGTTAACAAGCATTAGCTTTGGTGACAATGTGGTTATTCTAGAAGGAAAACTACTTTATGGAAGCTAGTACACGTTAGCTTTGATGACAATGTGGTTATCCTAGAAGGAAAACTACCATATGAAAGCTAACACACATTAGCTTTGAGGACAATGTGGTTGTGGTAGAAGGAAAACTACCATATGAAAGCTAACACCCCTTAGCTTTGATTCACCATATTATCTTTCATTGATCTTGCAATATTCTTATTAGAAGGAAAGCTAGCATGCATTAAAGTTCATGTTGTTGTTAGAATGAAATGAAACATGACTTATATTTCATGTTGTTAGAACGAAAGCTAACCATGTTAGATATCCTTCATGATAATAGAAGAAAAAATACCATATTAAATCTATCACACGTTAGCTTTGATCACAATGTGATTGTGCTAGAAAGAAAACTACCATTTGAAAGCTAACACCTGTTAGATTTCATTCACTGTGCAATATTGTTGTTAAAAGGAAATCTAACACATGTTAGCTTTCATTGGTCCTGCAATATTGCCATTCGAAGGAAAGCTAACATCATTTATATTTCATGTTATTGCTAGAATGAAAACTAACATGCATTGGATTTGCTTCAAGATGCTAGAAGAAAAAAAACCATGTGAAAGATAACATGTGTTAGCTATTGATAAGAATGTGGTTGTGCTAGAAGGAAACCACCATATGAAAGCTAACACATGTTAGATTTGCTGACAATGTGGTTGTGCTAGAATAAAAACTACCATATGAAAGCTAACACACAATAGCTTTGATGACAATGTCGTTGTGTTGGAAGGAAAACTATCATATGAAACCTAACACCCATTAGCTTTGATAACAATGTGGTGGTGCTAGAAGAAAACTATCATATGAAAACTAACACATGTTAGCTTTGGTTGAATGTGGTTGTGATAGAAGGAAAACTTCCATATGAAAGATAAGACACGTTAACTTTGATGGCAATGTGGTTGTGCTAGAATGAAAACTATCATATGAAATCTAAGACCCATTAGATTTCATTCACTATGCAATGTTGTTGGTAGAAAGAAAGATAACACGCATTAAATTTCATTGCCCTTGGAATATTGTTATTAGAAAGAAAGCTAACATGCACTATATTTCATGATGTCATTAGAAAAAAACTAACATGAGTTATATTTCATGTTGTTGTGAGAATAAAATCTAGCATGTGTTAGATTTCCTTCATTGTGCTCGAAGGAAAACTATCATATGAAAGTTGACATGCTTTAGCTTTGATGATAATTCTATTGTTTTAGACACAAAAATATCATTTCAAATCTAACACGTGTTAGCTTTCATTCGCCGTGCAATGGTGTTAGTAGAAAGAAAACTAACATGTGTTAGCTTTCATTGACCATGCAATATTGTTATTCGAAGCAAAGCGAAACATGTGTTATATTTCATATTGTTGTTAGAAGGAAATCTAACACGTGTTAGCTTTCATACACCATGCAATGGTGTTGTTAGAAGGAAATATAGCATGTGTTAGATTTCATGTTGTTGAAATAAAGGAAAGCTAACACGCATTGACTTTGATAACATTATGGTTGAGCTAGAACGAAAACCACCATTCAAAACTTAACAAGCATTAGCTTTGGTGACAATGTGGTTGTGCAAGAAGAAAAACTACCTTATGAAAGTTAAAACAAATTAGCTTTGGTGACAATGTGGTTGTGTTAGAAGAAAAACTATCATATGAAAACCAACACCTGTTAGCTTTCATTCACTATGCTATGTTGTTTTTATAAGGAAATATAACACGCGTTATATTTCATTGATCTTGAAATATTGTTATTATAAGGAAAGCTAACATGCATTAGCATTTATGTTGTTGTTAGAAGGAAAGGTAACATGAGTTATATTTCATGTTGTTAGAATGAAAGCTAACATGCATTAGTGTTCATGTTGTTGTTAGAAGGAAAGGTAACATGAGTTAGATTTCATGTTGTTAGAATGGAAAACTACCATATTAAATCTATCACATGTTAGCTTTGATGACAACGTAATTGTGCTGGAAATAAAACTACCCTTTAAAAGATAACACCTGCTAGCTTTCATTCACTGTGCAATATTGTTGTTAGAAGGAAATCTAAAATGAATTAGCTTTCATTGACCATGCATTATTTTCATTCAAAGGAAATCTTAACATATGTTAGACTTCATATTATCGTTAGAAGGATAGCTAACATGTGTTAGCTTTCATACACCGTGCAATGCTGTTGTTAGAAGCAAAGCTAACATGTGTTATATTTCATGTTGTTATTAGAATGAAAGTTAACATGAGTTACTTTTCATGTTGTTGTTTGAACAAAATTTTGTTAGATTTCATACTCCGTGCAATGTTTGTATAAAGAAAGCTAACATGTGTTAGATCTCCTTCATGGTGCTAAAAGAAAACCTACCATATGAAAGTTAACACATATTAGCTTTGATAACAATGTGGTTGTGCTGGAAGAAAAACTATGATATGTAGATCTTCATGGTGCTAGAAGAAAAACTACCATATGAAAGCTAACACATGTTAGCTTTGGTTACAATGTGGTTGTGCTAGAAGGAAAACTACCATATGAAAGCTAAGACGCATTAGCCATGGTAAAGCTAAGATGCATTAGCTTTGACAGCAATGTGGTTGTGCTAGAAGGAAAACTATGATATCAAAGCTAACACCCATTAGCTTTCATTCACTATGCAATGTTGTTGTTAGAAGAAAAACTAACATGCATTAACTTTCATTGACTGCGGAATATTGTTATTACAATGAAAAATAACATGCATTATATTTCATGTTGTTGTTAGAAGGAAAGCTAACATGAGTTATATCCCATGTTGTTGTTAGAACAAAAGCTAAGATGCGTTAGATCTCCTTCATTGTGCTAAAATGAAAACTACCATATGGAACCTAACATGCTTTAGCTTAAACTATCATTTTAAATCTAGTGCATGTTAGCTTTCATGCACCGTGCAATGTTGTTAGTAGAAGGAAAATAGAACACGTGTTAGCTTTCATACACCGTGCAATGTTGTTGTTATAAGCAAAGCTAACATGCGTTAGTTTTCGTGTTGTTAGAAGGAAAACTAGCATGAGTTAGATTTCATGTTGTTGTTAGAACAAAATTAGTTAGCTTTCATACACCGTGCAATGTTGTTTTTAGAAGAAAAACAAGCATGCGTTAGATTTCATGTTGTTGTTAGAAAGAAATCCAACATGTGTTAGATTTCCTTCATGCTATTGAAAAAATACCATGTGAAAGTTAAATGGATTAGCTTTGATGACAATGTGGTTGTGCTAGAAGTAGAACTACCATATGAAAGTTAACAAGCATTAGCTTTGGTGACAGTGTGGTTGTGCTAGATGGAAAAATATCATATACATATGATAGATTTGATGACAATGTGGTTATGATGGAAGGAAAACTATCATATGAAACCTAACATTCATACACCATGCAATCTTGTTAGAAGGAAAACTAAAATGCGTTAAATTTCATATTGTTTTAAGAAGAGAAAACTACCATGAGTTAGATCTCCTTCATGGTGCTAAAAGGAAAACTACCATATGAAAGCTAAAACGTTTTAGCTTAAACTACTGTTTCAAATCTAACATGCATTAGTTTTCATGTACCGTGCAATGTTGTTAGTAGAAGGAAAACTAACACATGTTAGCTTTCATTGACCATCCAATTTTGTATTCGAAAAAAAGCTAACATATGTTATATTTAATATTGTTGTTAGAAAGAAAGCTAACACGTGTTATCTTTGATACACCGTGCAATGTTGTTGTTAGAAGAAAAGCTAGGATGCGTTAGATTTCATGTTATTAGAATGAAAGATAACATGAGTTATATTTAATGTTATTGTTAGAACGAAACCTAGTTAGCTTTCAAACATTGTGCAATGTTGTTGTTATAAGGAAATCCAACATGCGTTAGATTTCATGTTATTGTTAGAATAAAGGCCAACATGTGTTAGATCTCATTCATGCTACTAGAAAAATTACCATATGAAAGATAACATGTGTTAGCTTTGATGACAATGTGGTTGTGCTATAAGTAAAACTACCATATGAAAGTTAACAAGCATTAGATTTGGTGACAATGCAGTTGTGCTAGAAGGAAAACTACTATATGAAAGCCAACATACGATAGCTTTGATGACAATGTGGTTATACTCCAAGAAAAACTATCATATGAAACCTAACATTCATACACCTTGCAATGTTAGTTTGTCTCATTTGTAGTGTAGTATATTTCTCAATGAATTACATATTATTTTTTCAAGCTACTCGGTCTCTTTACTCACTATGTACCAATGATTTTTCCCTTCACATCAACCCATGCATTCCTCTTACAATGAAATTCTCTCCAAAAATCCTTACACTCATGTGACATGCTTAGGTTTCTTGAACTGATTACATGGAAAACATCAAAGAGCATGCATGTTCCTTCTCCATTAGGATATTTCCATGTTTCCCATGTGCCAAGAATTTGGTGGTTTTATATGAGTTGACATATGTCTCTCTCTCATACTACTTGAATTTAAAATTACCAGGTATTCATGTATATATTTTTTGTACGATTTATATGTAAAGTCTATTTTCATAGTGTCCACTAAATGGCGGGGAACATTGTTTCTTTGCAAAACAAAACTATTTCCATAATGTTTTAAAATTTTGCAGCTATATTACTTTGTTGAAGGTTGCACTTTTGCTAAAATTTAAAAGCACATTTTATATGGTTTAACCTTATTTACAAATTACAATTCAATGTTGTGATACATGATCAAAATGAGATACATTGGAAAATATAATTTTGACAATAGGAGACTATGTTGACGTCCTAATTAATGGTCAAGTTATTGGGCTAGGAAGGGTTAATTCTACAGAGACTGAAACTTATTATGGCAAAGAAAGGTATAATGCATGGTATGTTATGGTTTTGATAATTGATGTCACTCAACCACATTTGGTTGTGGAAGATGTTGATGAAGGGGACATACATCCATGGAAGATAATGAATTTGAGGCACAATAGAGGTAAACTAAAATCTTGAAGCATATGTTGATATTACATTGAATGCTTTTTTTGAGTAAACACTAAGCTTCTTTCATTTGGTGTACATGTGCAAATTTCTCTTCTACATTTTCTATTGGGGACAAGGTATAACTTCTACAACATGGAGTGAAGGTGGGTGAAGGCTCCATATTCAATACAGATCTTGGGCATAAGGTGCATGGAAGGATGGTAAAGAAAGGATGCATAGTGGTTAAAATTGAGAAGGTGTTAAAACATGATGCTCTTCTACCACACCCAACAAGATTTGAGCTTCCACTAGGGGGTGCATTGGAATCTTATGAGATTTGGTCAGAATCAAATTTGGAACCACAATGTCATGATCATCCCATAAATATTTGTCAATACATGGTTACATTCAAATTTAAAAAGGCTTCTCTTACACATGAATGCATAGGAACGAGCATGCGCATTGTCTAAGGGATCATAGTTTATATCCGCTAGGATGACATGGTTGAGGGTGAAAATCCAGGTGAACTGGAATTTGGTGTTTTTGTGGAAGACATAGATGGAAATTGTGAAACATGTAGAATTGGTGATAATTCAATACATTGTTTGGTTAGATGGCCAATAAATAAGTTGGTGGACGATGAAGGTGATATTTTAAGGGTGAAGGAAAATTTCAAGGAGCCACCCAAGGAAATGGTGGTATGGGATATTATAAAGGACACAACACCCTTAAATAAATGGGATGGTGATATTTATAATGATAAAAAATCAGACTCAATTGATATTCATGTAATGAGGTCATATAAAAGGATTAAATGAGTTATTACCACAAAAAAAGTTGGAAAAAGCTAAACACAAATAGATGAAGAGAAAGAAATATGACTTTTGGCAAAAAATGAATGTTGCAAAAAATATTGTCTTCAGCATGTGTATAGGAATGCAATTGCAGATGCTACACGGGGTATGAAACACACAAGTAAAAATGGTATCAGGGAATTTGTCTTGAACTCATTCAATTCAAACACAATCATGTAAAATAGTCGTGGCCATGGCCTACCTCCTATTGTTAGGAAAAAAAAGGACATGAGATTTAATGGAAGTATTATTTGTAATAAAGCATGGTACAAGATACACAAGATCAAAGCACCTTCTATAACTACCAAGAATATTTCCAACATGAACATATTAAAGCCATTCATGGTAATACCAACAAATGCAAAGCACATCCACATACCGTGACAGCCATAGAAATATTGCATAGAATTGTCATGGATAATTCAATTTTTTCACCAAACCAAACATGTCAAGTTGAAGAATATGGAACCTCTGCTCCTTTAAGATTGATTCCTTCAACTTACACACAAAGTTCTTTGTTAAAGGATATCAATGAGGCTCTTCAAAATCTTGATTATTCATCAATATCACAACCAACAATGAGAAAGATGTGGAATACTCATTTTCGAGATGTGGCATTCTCAAAGAACACCAACTTTAGTAAAAGTATCATGTTGAAAGCATAGATGAAGTCGGTGACTACAAAAGAGTTGGAAGAAAAGGAATGAGGTAGACTAAACAAGCATAACAATATTGTTATGTGTGGAATATATTGCTACTATGCACACAAAATTATGTCAAAGCCATTTCCAAGGGAGTATTTGAGCATTATCCATGATAAAATGGACAAAACAAAGACAATATGTGTCAAATCAAAATCTATTGCAGGAACAAACTTGGGTTTGTCATTGATATGTATGTAACACATGGGCATGACATAGGAGGGTTTGGTCATTTATCCCTATCATTTGTACACATGGGGTCACAATTTACCAATACATCTCTTGCAAAGTGCTTGAGGGACCTTGAAGACTCACACCTTGATATGTATGGTGATCTCCTTTATGAGAGTAGAAGTTCAAGAAACCCACTTTTTGAATGCATTACTTGAAACCTCTATTTACTCAAAATGTAGAGTGTACAAGGATAATTTTCTATCTCAAGGAAGATCAAAAACTCAAGATGTTGATTTCAAACCTACTCCTCCACATTTGTTGTTACAGTTGGACAATGCAGCAAGTGACAATAAGATTCCTTATGTTTTCATGTTTCTATCACTATTAACTACACTTGGTGTCTTCATCACTAT
Organism: Pseudotsuga menziesii; assembly: GCA_001517045.1. Taxonomy (NCBI): domain Eukaryota; kingdom Viridiplantae; phylum Streptophyta; class Pinopsida; order Pinales; family Pinaceae; genus Pseudotsuga; species Pseudotsuga menziesii. The sequence continues at coordinate 119,365 of LPNX011011944.1, forward strand.
TGAGGTTGGGTTCTTGCTTGTGGGTCACACCCATGAAGACATAGATGGAACCTATGGAAGAATGTCTTCTAACTTGAAAAGTAAAGATATATATTCTTTACCTGAAGTGATCGATACATATCGTACAATAGAAGAAAAAAGAGTCTTTCCACCTACACTTATTGACAAAGTGTATGACATCAAAAGTTTCCTTAATGGATACATCAAGGAGGGAAAAGATGCACTAGTTGGATATATTTATGTTCAATACTTCCAATTTCTTGTACTTAATGGTGTTCCAGTGATTAGGTATCAAGGATCAATTAGAGATATTGAATGGTCAGAACCAGTAGAGTTGTGGAATATAGATGATGAAGGTCGACCTAAATTGCCCACAGGGAAGCCATATTTCTTAGGTCCCAAGGAGAATGATGTCTATTTAAAAGAACTAAAGGAAGGAATAACATCATACATAAAAATGTGGAAAGACACTATTGGAAATGAGAATTCGCCAATTGTAACAGAGGAATGAAAAAATAAAGTATAGTATTGGGAAAGAGTTGTTGATACATTATATGAAATATACAATGATCATACAATAGTGGATGGAAGTGGATCATCTTATGAGTATTTATGGCCCAAGACAAGACATATTGTCAATGCTAACCGTAATGCACTCAATGTAATCTCAAGTATTATGGATGGGGATTTTGATAATGTTACGGGTGAACCGATATATGTTGGACCCAAGAGAAACAAGGCAAAGCCAACATTCAATCCCATGATTGATGTTGAGAAAGGAAATATGTTAGTTGTTAGATTAGGAAATGAGGATGAAGGAGAGATTAATTGGATGGCAAAAGCCACCTCATATATCTTTGAGGATGATGAAAGTGTGACTCTTCATGTTAAGGTTGATTGGTGGAGGCCTATTTCAAGGAAATACAAGGAAATTTTTTTAGAACAATATTGGGTACCAAATCCTGAAGACACAGAACTTGGATCTATTCCAATTAATACCATAGTTTGGGCATGGATGCCAAGGAAAGAACAATGCAATAATACCAAGATAAATAAATTTGGTGTAGAAGTTGTACTTGATCTACTTGAGCGAATATAGTGAGATTAGAAGGAGATGATCCATGAATGTAATTTTTTTCTTTGAAGGAGCTATTAATATACATGAAGAAACACTTTTCAATGTTTGCTGTATATCAAATATTCTCTTCATATTATTTTTTGAGGAATTTTGTATTATTTACTAGATATATATATACAAATTTTGGGTTTAACTTTAATGTTAATTTATGTCACAATATTTTATGTGTAATACATAACACCAATCAATATTTAACTTTTCAATGTTTTGTTTAGATCAATATAAATTCTCACTATATCAAATGTTCATAATCAAATTCAATAAGGCATTTAAAAACATATTTTATACTTGGTCCATGAATAAATACAAGACACTTGCAATACAGTTTGAATTAGGTTTTCCTAATATTCCTTATTATATTTGATATAAATCAAATCATACTATATTGCATTCTAATTCATCATAATTTGATTTTGATCATTAAACGACACAACTACGATTATAAATTGTTCTCTTGTAGACTTTAAAGTGATGTCAACATTGTACTAGTAAATAACTTATACTCAACACAGGTAAATAGGTAACACTTGTGTCATTACTAAAATGGTTAATAATAGTAACAAACATAATATTAATATTGCATTCTAATTCATCATAATTTGATTTTGATCATTAAATGAGGTAACTAGAGTTATAAAATGTTCTCTTGTAGACTTTAAAGTGATGTCAACATTGTACTAGTATAATAACTTATACTCAACACAGGTAAATAGGTAACACTTGTGTCATTATTAAAATGGTTAATAATAGTAACAAATATAATATTAATATTGCATTCTAACTCATCATAATTTTATTTTGAGCATTGAACAACACAACTAGACTTCTAAAATGTTCTCTTATAGACTTTAAAGTGATGTCAACATTGTACTTGTATAATAACTTATACTCAAAACAGGTAAATAGGTAACACGTGTGTCATTAAAATGGTTAATAATAGTAACAAACATAATATTAATATGTCGTTAAATAACTTTATATGTAATATTTTTTCACACAATTTATTATTCATGAGCCAAGTCTTGATGAACTTTGTTTTAATATAGAAATATAAATATTAATGATAATATAAAAATTGTAAGGAATCCAAGTTATAGAGGAATACTAATATACTCTTTTCAATTTAACATTGTCAAACACTACATGACTACACGAGTAAATACTAAAGGCTTGCTATAACTAATTTAGTCAGTTTTCCCTTTTAGTATAATTCATCACACTATAAATACTATGAATTATACTAGCAACCGACTATACTACATTGTTGCGAGTATAATTCATAATTGATTTTGATTGTTAATTTTTTTATTTATTAATAAACCCTGGATATATTATTAGCATCAATATCGTTAAATAACTTTTTTTGCTCAGGGAAAAATCATATTTCTATTCATAATTGAACAAAAAATACATTCTTCTTAAGTTCATAATTAATCCACTTCCTCCAAAACAATAACAACCAAAATTGATTTTGCATTTACTCTAAAAGCCAAAAATCATAGATTTAAACCTCCAAGATGATAAAAAATAGTAAGAACTTTCTAAACAAAATTATTCATCACATCTTCTGACATACTTCAGAGATTAATTCGCCATCAACATCATAAGGTTTTTCTTTCCTTTGATAAACCAATTTTTGATAATTGATATTCTATTTGAAATTTCTCGTACATTAATCTTTATTGACAAAGTAAACATTCATCAACATAATTTTTAATACAATGATAATGAAAATAAATTGTGTTTTTATTCTAATTCATAATTTATTTTGATCATCACAAGGGTAAAACCTAGACTTTAAGTTCATAATTTCTTTTTTGTGGACTATAAAGTGGTGTCAAATTCTTAAAATAAAACATCATACTAAACAAAGACAAAATTAACTACTATTACAACAACTAAAATTGTTGTAATAACAAATACAATGCCTATATTATGCCATAATTCCACAACATTATATATCACTATAATTTAATGATGTCAATCTCCTAGACCTACAATGGAAACTCAATTTAGACATAATAATTAATATAATATCAAATTATAACGAAAATCCAAGTTAACAATATTAATGAACATTGATTATTAATACCATTAAAAAAATTTATTTGTAACAATTTTCTTTCACAATCTATATTCATGACTTAATCCTACTAAACTTTTAATAGAAAAATGAAAATAAAATAATGAAAATAGATTATGTTTCTATTGTAATTTATAATTGAATTTTATCATTAAAATAATAAACTTAAACATACAATGAATATATAATATTTTATCTCGTCGATTATAAATTGTTTCCAACTTTGTAATATAATATGGTTATGAAGTTTTGAGGTTTTAGAATCTCTAGAGAATCTTGGAGAATGATTGAGCAAATCTAGTAGCATTTTGTAAATTATAACCTCAAAATTAAAATCAATACTCCCTACCTTATTCTCCTAATTGAAGTGGGTCTTTCCCCCATCAAGAGCATGGCTGTGACTAGGTTTTCAGATGTAGAAGTACATGATAAATAACATGTGATATCATAGATTCCGTAAATGCACTTAAATATCTAGTCAAAACCATTGGGAGATCAATAAAAATTTCATTCTGAAAAATATTAATAAGCCCAAAAATATTGTTACTTGAAAGTTTAAAGAAAAATGTGGTGTGATAAGGATATAGCTGTTAAAAAAATTAATATATTATAAGTAGGTCATTAAAATTGATCTAGAATATCAAAATTACCTTTGTTTATTGACTAGTTCAAAGTAAAAAATTAAAATAGTCAAGATATTAAGAACGCACTCTCATTAGCTCCATAGTGAAATAGGGCATTGGACAATTACTAAAATGAAGTGGGCATAAAGAATTTTCCATCTCAAAAATATTAATAATCTCAAAAATATTGTTACTTCAAAGTTGAAAGAAAAATGTGGTGTGATAAGAATATAGATGTTAAATAAATTAAGATATTATAAGTAGGTCATTAAACTTGATCTAGAATATCAAAATTACCTTTGTTTATTGACTAGTTCAAAGTAAAAAATTAATATAGCCAAGATATTAAGAACACACGCTCATGAGCTCCATAGTGAAATAGGGCATTGAACAATTCCTAAAATGAAGTGGGCATAAAGAATTTTCCATCTCTGTGGGACTATGACCATTGCAAATGAAAATCACTTTCTCTTGGAGTGTCTTCCGTACACCCATATTAGATTTCAGTTTCATAATATTTGTTGCAATATAGGCCTTCCTAGCCTTCTTACAATCCATAATTATGGTGAGCTCATAACTCTTCTCTTCAAGTGTTTTCAACATATGAATACAACCTTAAAGAAAACCAAATAATTTCTCTTAAAGTCAGACATACCAAACTTGGCCTTATTGGACGTTAACAACCATCGTCATCATAATCATCATTGCATCATAATCATCATCAATAAAACATGGTACTCAACACATGCAATATTTACTAACTGTATATTGAATTTAAATTGTCATAGTAACAAACATATTGGTATTATGTTACTAAATAGTTTTTGCCTAGGTCATTCTAAAATTGTGCCAACCTTTTTACTTGAAGACTAACTCAACACAAACATAGTAGTTACAACATCAAGATATATTAAATTGGTTAATCATAATAACATAAAAAATATTAATGTCATTAAATAACTTTAACCAACTTAGCTTTTAATACAAACTATAATAATATTAACATAAATAATGTAATGAAACCAAGTTAAAGGCTTTACTCATTTTGAAAAAACTCAATCTAGTTAAAGTTCTAAAGACCTAGATCCACTGCATATTTACAAATTTAATGAAATATGTGTTCCTCTTACTTTTTACATCAAGGGAATGCCTAAGCCTAGTTGTTACTAGGGATCTATGATGGAACCCAGTTTCCTAAAAAATTCTCACTTGCTTTCTTAGAGGTATATTGAAGGAAAACACCTGTCATTTTTCCTTGTTGATCTCAATGCCACAAGAATCTCTAAAGTTCCTTAAGTTTTCATTAGTATCATGGTAATACTAAATGGAGAGGGTTCCTAGAAGTAACATATCATCAACAATGTGTACGTGAGATGTTGGTTCGACAGTCCCAGTTTGCTTAAGCCCCTTTAGAGACCGATTTTTGCTAGCAGCCATGAACGATTTACCCAATAGTGCTTCCACCATAATTATGGAGAGTAAAGGAGATAATGGGTACCCATTTTGGATTCTTCTCCTTAGCATGATTGTTTCTAAGGAAGATCCATTCAATAGAATGGAAAAAAAATATGAGGTAAGCACCATGATCCAATGAGTCAACTCCTAAGAGAAGCCAAAAGCCTAGAGTAATTGTTCCATGTGTTTCCTTCTTAACCTATCGTATAAATTCGAAAAATACATCTTGATAAGAATCATATCCATATTAAGAGTATTGAGAAAGTGAACAAATTCATGAGAAAAAACAAGTGTCATCCATAATTTATCGACCCACAACAACTTTTGATTGCTTAAAAGATATAAGGAACTTTAGTAATGGTTTCAACCTATATGTGATGAGATTTATAATTATCTTGGATATTACATTGCATAGAAATATTAATTAAAATTTGAGAGGGTTCCCCAACCCTTCCTCTATTGTTGAGACACCTCGACCATAGCCCACACATCCTCCCTAATAATTAACCAAAACACTTGATAGAATTCCATGGTGAACCCATCAAGATCTTGATAAGCACCATTATCCATATCCATCACAGTTTGTTTCACCTGTTCTAAGGATACTAGACACATGAGGTTGTCATTCCGGGTCTTTGAAATGAACCTAGGAATATTGTTGACAATTTGGTGAACCTCCCAATGATACCTACCCAACATCTCTGAATGAATTTATATGTAGAAGGATATTATTTTGTGCTCCATATCCTTATGTTTAGTAACCAAATTTACATGGTTTTCCACAAGCGAATTGATGTAATTGTGATGTTGATGATTAATCATTGACCAATGGAAGAACTTTATGTTTATTTCTCCTTCTTTTAGCCAATGTACCCTTGAATTTTTATGCAATAACTTGGTCCTAGGGATGGTAAGGTAGAATTCAATCAAAATTATTCCTAAGTATGGAGAAGAGGTAAATAATAAGAAGAAGTATCTATGATAGAAGTAGCCACATAAAAGAAAGAAGATAAAGGAAGTTGCAACTGAAGTAGAGAAAGGAAGGAATAAGAAGAGGAGGAGGCACAACATAAGAGGAAGCTTCTCCAAAAGATGAAGTCATGATAGATGGAAGGAGTGTGAGAAGTGAAGGTGTGAAAAAATAACAACGTCAAAAGGCGTGAAAGTAGCATAATGGATGGAAAATGACAGTAAGGTGTAATGCTTAGAAAGGGATAGGACTTAAATATCATGGGTACGATTTCGTCTTGAGCTGGTAGAAACTGCATGTATGAATGAATCTATGTAATTCATGTGGTTAGTGCCTCCCGATAGGTATTGATAGAATAGGAAAGATAGACTATTGGCTGGATATAGGAATTCGGATGAGAAAGCGACATAAAACGAGTATGTAATGAGTACGTATCAATTCTGTAATGAGTATGTATCGAGTTTGCATTGAGGCTATAAAAGAAGGAACCCAAGATGTATGCAAGTTATATTCTCGGTCGTTGGGTTTGTATTGTTAGATTTCCATTTGCTCTGTATGTTGTTGTTTGTTAGTATTGTTGAGTGAATACGAGTTGAAGGATCTACAGCTGAGTGCGCAGAAGAATATGAAAGGTTGAGCTGATCCAAGCTGTGCGCAGATCATTAGTAGAGCAAAGTAGGAAGAGAGCAGAGAGAATATCAAAGAGCATGAGAGGAAGGAAGAGTCTATAAATATAGAGAAGAAGATATTAAATAGAGTTTGTAGCTTAGTGGGTAGAAGAAAGGTCCATTTGTTTCCTCATGCTAGATGAAGAGCACCTTTGTGGTTTTTTCCGAGATGGGTTTCCACGTTATATTCTTTGTATATGTATGAATGTTGAATGTGTTTGAATTCCTTGTGTAAATGTTGCATTGAATGAATGATTATAGCTTTGCTTAGAGATGAATAGATGTATATCATTCTCATTGTATCAGTTGAATACGATTATGTTGCACAACGAATGTTGATATAATAAGTTGTACAAGAGAAGTTGGGTTTCGTCCTAACTATTAGGTCACAGTGAACATAAATAATCCACCCATAGAATTCATTGAGAACCTTGGTAAAATGCCAAGGTACCATAAATCCCCCACACAACTATGGAAACATGGTTCTGGAAATTACTCATTCAAGATAGATATCTTAGGTGAGGCTGCATCTGCATCGTAGGTGCTACCGACTGAACTCTACTCTGTCAGACCGATATATTGGGCTTTGTTGTGTTGAGCAGAAAAGACTGAACCTTGGTTAGGATACTTGGAGGAGGGAGAAAACCCAACAAATGATTCTTTTTTCAGTACCCGAATCACTTTAGTGAGGGATATTTTGTGGGAACCAATGAAACCTGAGATCCAAGATTGGGTGGATTTCAAAGCATTAAAATTCACACGAGAAGAAAGTGAAGGATCTCGGTGGACCCTAACAGAGTGGTTGGGTCGTTACATCTATATATATATCCACAACATTTTATTTTCCAACTTTCCTATTGTGTTGCATGAGTGGTTTCCTAAGTTAGCAACCCAATCAAGAAATTTTCAAGAAGGAGAACTGAAGGAGTGGATTCCTTAGTTGATTGAGCAACTCGAAGGAGTAAGAAACCATGTGTTGAGGGTTGTGGAATTTTGTATAGACAATATATTGGAGGGATACATTATTGAGTTTTTTGTTGACACAATAAACTCATACAATGAGGCAAAGTGGAAATTTTTTCAAAGACCATGTGGTAGATATATGTCGTCTTTAAAGACGTGGATAAAAATGCTTATATGTGTAAAGGAATTCTGCGAGTGTGACAAGACTGTGTATAAAGAGAGTGGGTATGTCGCAGCATAACTCTCTGAAAAATGATGCACCCTGAATTGAGATGTTTTTAGGAGATAGTGGAACTGAACTAGAGTCAGGATTTTTAAGAAGCGAAAGAAGATTTAATACAGGAAGCGAAGAAAGATTGTGTTAGGAAGAGGGAGTTGGAACACGAATAGAGAAGAATAATTCTATGAGCTTGCGCCATACTTGGATGAAGGTTATTGCGACTAAGAAGAGGGATATCAGCGGATCTTTGAAGGAGACGAAGAATCAAAAGAGTCGACTGAAGCTCCAGATAGAGAACGTGGTTACAACTCGCCTACAACACCGCACACATTGCCAAAGGTAAGATTTAGAGACCAATATCCAAGTGCATTTGTAAATACAAGTAGTACTAATGCTACAAATAGTGTACAAGGGAGTCTGGATAGCAAATATTTTTGTTCTGACTGTACTAGAAATAAATACAAGGGCTGAAGTTGACATTAAGTTACCAATATTCAATGGAAATGGGTTGGAGGACCCACAAAAACATTGGTTCCTTTGTGAAGATGTGTATATTGTGCGACAAATCTAGGATGAGAATATCAAGAAAGCATAGATGATCATGACTCTCTGAGGTCGTGTGCTTGACTAGTACATGAAATTTTCTATAGCACTAGTAGGAGTTGTCCTGAAAATGCTTGACGATATTCGAGTGGGAATGATAGATGAGTTCAGGAATCCAAAGGCTGAATCACAATGCATTACTGAGATTATAGAAATTAAGAGGCTACCGGTAGAGTCTATCTGGGACTTTGACCAGACATTTAAAACATTAATGGCCAAAGTAAGCTTCCAAATGTCGGACATACAACATAAGCAATGGTTTATTGCCTCCTTTTTGCCACACATCCGAACCCCGATGATGCAATAGAACATTGTTTCATAGAAAGAATATTTGGAGCTAGAAATGAAGCTAGAGTCCTCATTGATTGGATATAGCAGCATACAAATGATGGAAATTCATTCGCATCTAGCCAACCTTACGGTGCAAATCCAAGATATTAAGAGAGGAAAGGAAGTTCAAGAAGAACTATGGTGTACAATATGTAGAGAAGGAGAACACCATAAAGACATAACACCATAAATATAGTTTCTTGATGCTCAGGAACTACGTCGCAACAAGAGCGTCGATCCCGATAAACACCTAAGGGATGTCTTGGTGTAGAATATGCCAGACTAGGGGAAACAAGTCCAAAGAATGTCTATATTTACAGAATATTGTAAGTGCACCAACTAGTCTCTATTGTAAATTTTGTAAATTAGTAGGCCATGATGAAAAAGACTGCATAGCACTTTAGCTAATGCAGGAAAAGACGGTCAATACCTACTTGATGAAAAATGATGAGCAGATGCAAGTTGAATGAGCATAGCCTCACTATCATCCTGCTCAATATCCACCAACGCAATATCAACAACCACAATACCTGCAAAATCGGTATCCTCAACAACAACAATACCCTCAACAAAGAGGGGGGTTTTTCAAGGCTGAGGACAACAAAAAGGAGGAGGAGGATTTGGTCATGTGAGAGGCCAAGTCATATGTTATAACTGTGGGAAGTCAAGACATTTCACCTGATGTTATCCACCCAAATGGCACTTCTCCATTCGAGTGCCGACATTTCCTATGTTGGCACACAAAAGGACATTTATGGATTGAAGGTTTCCTAAAACACTATAGATGGGCATGTTATGAAATACATTCCTTATCCATATAGCTTGTCATTTTTACCTTTGAATATGTCAAATGTTGTACGTGCCTTTGCCTATATATAACCTACATACATACGTGATTTTTCCTACAGCATGTCGCATACTGTACGCGAGTATTTGTAATTGTAACCCACGTACTGATCTGTACACGGGCTTCCCTTAGAGCAACTCGCATGTCGTACGCGGGTTTCCAGTATCAATACCTGTATACACTTTCCTTTGACATTAAAAATAATAAATCACGATTATTTGAGATTTGTTAAGCCCTTAACTATAACCATCTTAAATGTCCCAACCTCCTCAACCCTCAAAATTTCCTTATTTCACTAACTATAAATAAAGGCCTTGGAGAGGGTATTAAGGGATGATACTTGGAGAGCGAAGTAATGCTAGTGGTGTCTATTCAAAAGTCTTTGGAGCAGCGGAACTCAAAATCCTTTGGTTGCAGAGGAGTCCTTGTCTCAGGAGTTGGGTTGTAATCTTAACTCATTCACTATTGTTAATAAAGAGAATCCTTCTTCCAAATGTGTTTGATTGTCTTTCATGTATCATGGTTTGATGAATATTTATGATTAAGAACTCTATATTTTGTTTATCTAATCTTCCCTATATACATTTATAAGCTTGCACTTGGAGGATTTGCTCTTTACAAGTGAAGGAGAATCATCCCTGAAAGCTTTGGAGGAGAAGCATAGTGGAAGAGGACAAAGCTAGGACCGACCGTCGTGAATCGGGTGAGTCTATTCTATCTTCTTATTTCCTTTATGTACTCTAAAGTTGATTGCCTGAAATTTTTAAGAGTATGTTGGCAACCACAGACCTTCGGTTATAAGGTTTTTATTCCTGTACAATAGAACTGGCGACTCCACTGGGGAGCCCATACTGCTGTAGGTTATTTCTGTCACCCTTGACCAATATTTGCCTTGAAGTTTGTGTGTGGTATTTTATCCTGGTTCATGCTTACCATAGTGTTTGAAGGCCTTGTGGATTTTCCTTTTTTTTGAGAAAAAAATTGTACCTGTACGTAGGTTTCTCTCATACATAGTCGCGTACAGAGACCTGCATACACGGGTTTCTCTCTTAGACAATCGCGTACAGTACGCGAGTTGCCCTTATACATAGTCGCGTACAAGCCTGGAAATAGGGATTTTTGGGCTAGGGTTTGCTTTTCCTTGTACTTTTGTGATTCCTGTTTGTTAGTTGGCCCTCTTTATAAACACTGTGCAGTCATTCTGATGACCTTGGTAGCCGCACCTTGTGCTTTCTTGTAAAGCCCTTGGGTTTCTTTTGTTTGGATTGTCTTCTGTTTGCATTTTGAAGTAGGTTGGCCTGTTTGGGTTATAGGTTGAAGTGTTTTGTTTGAATCAGTGATCAAGGTTTTGGGAAATATTTTTCCCAGTATATATTTAGATATTGATTGGTTTGTAACATACCTTTGTGTGGTTTCAGTGATTTCTTCTCATTGTACCTGCCCAAGCTAGGGTTCCAAGTCTTCCCTTGTTGGTTGATTTTTGGTCTTATTAATCTGTTTGCTTCAATTTGCTTGTTTTATACAGTTGATTTGATCCAAGTATACTCAAGTTTTTAGTTCATTTTAGGTGCATAGTAGGGTTTGAGCATTTTAAAAAGTGAAAAGAAAAACATTTTCAAGCCTTTTCATTTGCTTCTGCATAAGTAGTTTTCATTTCAGTTTTAAAATATAATCTCAAAACTACAACAATATAGTCTTAGTTTTTCTTTTGCATTTATAAAAAAAAAAAAACATGTTTGCTTTATATGCATGTACATTACGTTTTTAGTCTAGATTGCATGGCATATCATAATTTTTGAAAAAAAAATTGTTCTTTTGTGGTTTTCAAGCTTCTATTTGAAAAATGAAAAGGATAGTTTTTGCTTTTTGCATTTCATTTCTCTTTGCTTAGTCATTTTGTTTCAGCTTTGAGTCAAAACACCACATAGGTTTCACGCCATTTACCCTCTGACTAAAAATAGCCCGTAAAATAAACGATATAATTTAAAAATTATTAATAAGTTTTATTTTATAGGGTCATACACCAACTAGCTTAGGCTAGAATTGTAGGATAGGGAGTTTAAACTCCCCACAAGTGCTTAATTTCAGACGTAGTTGGCCAATCACTAGGGAAACCCTTTTCCATGTTGATTGTATCTGGGAAGCTCCTCTCAAAATGGGATTTAAGCATGAGACCGCATGGAGACTTGGACTGAGGAGATAACCCTCTGATTCCTTGTCAAAGCATAGACGAAGGTTTTTGCGCATCTGGGGATTCTATCTTAGACAAGGTTTTGGGATTTTCTACCCTACCCATGCGTACGAACCAGGCTTGCAACTGTCCCCCCATATTGTCAATATAGTTAAGGTATCCTTTAGTCTCTTTGACATCTAGGGTTCATACATAGGTACACCGGAAGGCTATTTCTGGTTGACCTTGGACGGGCTTGGAAGGTAACGCCTGTAGAAGGTGTGGGAGGGCAGTGGGTGATTCCTCCGCTTGTGCCTAAGAACATCTAGAGGGATGCCAAGCAACTGTCTCTCAGCTTTATTTTGGAAAGCGTATCTTATACCTGTTTGTCTATTTGGATTTAGGAATTTTTAGTGAGTGCTGTGTGGTTTGTCTGTACTTGGTGTGCCTTTAGGTGTATCCTTTGTAAGTTTGGTTTCCTATCAACCTCAGACTTTGTCTCCTTGTTCGAAACTATGTTTAACGCCCCTTTGAACATCAACCAAGAGATCCCCATGCTAGGAACTCCTTGTATTATTCCTCTCATGGGGAATGTTGGTGTTCCCTTAATGGCCACCCTAAATCTACCTGGATTCACCCTAGGGCTACCGTTGTGGTTGTTTCCCACTCCAACTGTCCTGAATGCTCCTGATGCTTCTCAAGTAAGATCTTTATTTCAAGGGCATCAAAACATAGTTCCCGCTTCCCCTGTAGTTAATTCTCCTACTCCTTCTACCTCATGCGGTGAAAGTTTTGATACTAGTAACTGACAGTTTAAAAGGAGTAAAAGAAGGAGGAATATGAAGAAGGCACATAACTAAGGGGGCACCCATTCAACCTCTGCAGGTCAAGTTGAACCTCACCTCTCAGCCTCTGCAAGCCATGCTAGGGGCAGTCTCTCAGCCTCTGTAGTACATGCTGAAGACAATTCGTCAGCCACTGCGAGTCATGTTGACACTCGTTCAAAACACAAGCCCAAGTTTCCTTGAAAAATTTGTGAGGGAGACCACCTTACTTATAAGTTCCCTTCTATTAAAGAGGTAAGAAGAGTTTGGCTTCATGGTCATCTCGTTTTTGAACAACCTATAGTTTCTCAACACCCTACTCAACCTTTGGTTGATCAAGCGGTCGAACCAATCTTAGATTTGTTCGATTCCACTCTTCTTCCGGAGAGTGATCCTGATGTGATTGAACCAATGCCATCTTTGGTCAATCCCATTCTCCCTATGGAGAGTGACTTTGATGAAGCGGTTGAATCGATTTCAGTATCGATAAATCCCACTCTTCCTTTGGAGAGGTAAGTGTTTGCTAGTCACATTTTCTTCATTGCCAGCTCAGAACTTACTGAACAAGGGGGCACTGAACTTGCTTCGGATCAACCCCCACCAAGCTCTCGGATTGCTTCCTTTGATTGGGATAGCCTAGTTGAGCCGTGCCTTCCTTATAATGCACCTTTCTAGATAAAGTTCAAAGTTGAATCATACATGATTGCTCATTGTATTGTTGATGAAGGAGCCTCAGTTAGTATCTTGTCTGCTCATGCTTGGAGAGGCATGGGATCTCCCAGCCTTGTGTCGACTGCTAGTCAGTTACTAGAATTTGATAGAAGAACTAGTATAGCCTTGGGAATTCTTTCTCAAACACCTGTTACTTTAGGTGGAAAGACCGTCTTGGTTGACTTCATGGTGATAGAAGACCCCTTGGACATTAATATGCTCCTTGGATGGGATTATGTCTATGCCATGCAAGCTTTGGTGTCAACATTCTTTCGTGTGATGTGCTTTAATAAAGACGAAGAAATTGTCACCATTAATCAATTGGATTTTCTTGATCCATCTCCTTACTCAACTAGAGACCAGGTCTTTCGTTTATTGATTCCCAGTGTTTCCATAGACACTACCCTACCACAGGTGAACTATGTGGCCTCTTGTCCTTTGTGTTCAATTTCTACTGAGAAGCAGCCTCTGTTTTCATGCTTACCTTCTCAGGACTTGGTCCCAGTAGTTGACCAGGTGAGTCATCCTATACATACCATGGAGCCTGCTCTCCACTCTATCGATCCATTTGAAATTTTAGATATGTGTCTTGCCTCGGATGATCTCCTTCCTTCAGATGGAGTCTTCCTAGAGTCTTTGATACAGTCTGATCTTCTTTTGGATGTGGGTTCAGTTGTGACTAAGTCTAACCTTGATTTTCCTAGTAAGACTGACCTTTCTTCTTATGTTGGTCTTGCTGAGTCTTTTGACTCTTCCTTTGAACAACAAGTCAGTGATCCTGATGAGTTTGATTTTTCTTATGAATTTTTCAATTCCTATGATACTGAGTTTGTTCCTACAGACTCTGTCTCCCTTGTTGATTTTTTCTCTCCTTCTGAGGTTGATCTTACTGATTATAAACCCTCGAGACTTGGTTCTATAGAATCTTCTTCGGTTAGTTATGCCTTGACTTTACCTTTTGTAGAAGGTAGAAAAGTCACATGTGTTTCTGCCAAAGTGACCTGCATCGGATCTTTTCTTCTCAATATGATCCTGATGTTGTTGTTTCTTGGAGACAGGATTTGTAGTTGGATTCACAATTGTTTACTGGCCTCGCCTTGTTGTTCAATTTGTAATTGCATTTTCATTTTCCCTGCTTGCGCTTATGAGCCTGATGTTGGCTTCCACGCTTTTAGCTCGTTGTATAAGCCCTCATATTTGTTCTCATCGTTGCTAAGCCTTGTATAATTTTTCTTTTGCAACTTAACACCTTTTACCTTGAGGAGACATTCCTTGAGTGTCCTTATCTTGCTTGCTTTCCTTTCATTATGCATAGGTTTGTTCCTTGAGCTTGGAACTAGTTTCGCTTGCCTATGACACTTGTCTCCTCACATTTAGAGCATTCTTTCTACTCTCCTTCAAGCTCGTTAAAAACAGTAAGGAGGTCGCGAGTTGAATTTTTCAGAATCGTTAAAACTTCACGGGAAATATTTTGAGTTTCTTTAGGCCCAATTATGACTCCTCAAAATAGACTTGACTGCTGAGTAAACTTGTCCATTCAGGCTCGTTAAGAATATGTGAATCGGCATCCACGTTGGTGGTAGGTTATCTCTTTCTCAGACCATGTGGAATAATACGAGAAAGGAACACTCTCTTTTCTTCAAAATTGAGAAGAGTATTCTCAGGCATAGGTTTATCACTTTTCCGGACCTGAGGGACTAAACTTACGAAAAAGAAACCCCCTGTATGAGCTTAGTTTTCTCTTTTTCGTTCTTTGGACCAAAACATGAAAAATATTCCGAGTGTACTTTATGTCTTTGTCATGATCGTTAAACCCTAAAGAACAAAGCATTGATTTTATTGTTGTAAGCCCCATTTCTCATAATCAAATGGATCTTTCTAAGTGATCTTGCCTTCCTTCACACTCATAAAACTCAGACTATATGCTGCTTTTGAAGGAGCGTTAGGTAGGTGGTAATTTAACCTTTTTCGAATCTTCCTGACTAAATACGAAAAAGGTGTGCCTTACTTCTTTGGAAGCTAAGAGAGTTCTTATGTGGTATGTTTTATACTTTTTCGACCTCAAGAAACTAAATTGGACGAAAAAGGACCCCCTTGGAGTCTTCTTTGGAGTTTTCAGACTCTCTAAACTATGAAAACACCATCGAGCATGTACTAGTTTGGGCTCGTTAAATCCACGAATCAGTGACACTATCAAGCATCATTTTCTCTTCTCTTCAAGCTTGTTAAAAAATGAAGAGGGATCAGAGTTGACTTTCTTAGACTCGTTAAAATTTAATAGGGAAGGAAAGGAAGAAGTTTTCTCTTATTTTCAGTAGTGGTAGCATGTCATCCTTGAACATAGCACTCTCTGTTTTTTCTGATACCCATTTCTCAGTGTTCACTTTCAGTTCAGCTATTACTTCGAGTTTACTACTCCTCCTCTTGTCCATTATACCTGGGGAATCTGATCATGTCTCCTACATGACAGATAAGTCTAGTTGTTCTATCTATAATTTAAAAGTTGTCTTGGGTCATCTCTGTGTCATGCTCATTATTTAAGGACTCAACCCAATGTTTGATCTTTATCTTGATCCCATCATTGTTATATCTGTTATCTATTGTGTCTCCCTTATTTTGCCCAGTTCCTAGTCACTCTTGTGATCCGTTGGAGGATCTATTGCCTTCCTTATCATAGCATGGTTTCGTTCCAGTACTTACTGATGATGAAGACCTAGATTTTTGACGATAGTACCTTAGGATTCACTTTTATCTTTGGTGGATTCCTTTGCTTCAGTTGTCGATTATCACCTATTGATTGACAAATTGTTGAATCCTTTCCATGTTCGACTTCAGCCTACATTTATTCACATGGCTTGGATTGTACTGGTTCTTTGGGATTGTTTATGAAGACCTTAGTTCCTCACCTATGGACTAAGTTGCGCAAGATTATGTTCCATTTATGTCCATAGCTTCCAGATCTTTGAAGACTCATCATTATTGTATATTGTGGCTTTGATCCACCTTTGTAATATACGCGTTCTTGTACCCGTATCATTTGATGTACTCAAATATTGTAAAGGAGCTAGTGTTCCAGTATATTGAACATAGCATCCTCAGATATGACTTTGTATATGACATTATTATGTATTTGTTTCAGGTACTACCTCTGCTCCATTGGATTTTTGAGTTCTCCAAAGATAAATATTATAATGTATTTTGGCCATCACTTCCCTTTGATGTCACACATTAGGGGCCATCTGTTATCCACCCAAATGGCACTTCTCGATCCAAGTGCCGACATTTCCTATGTTGGCACACAAAAGGAAATTTGTAGATTGAAGGTTGCCTAAAACACTATAGATGGGCATGTTATGAAATACATTCCTTATCCATCTAGCTTGCCATTTTTACCTTTGAATATGTCAAATTTTGTACATGCCTTTGCCTATATGGAACCTGCATACATACACGAATTTTCCTATAGCATGTCGCGTCCTGTACGTGAGTATTTGTAATTGCAACCCGTGTAGAGATCTGTACGCGGGCTTCCCTTAGAGAAACTCGCATGTCATACGTGGGTTTCCAGTATCAATATCCACGTACACTTTCCTTTGACATTAAAAATAATAAATCATGATTATTTGAGATTTGTTAAGCCCTTAACTATAACCATCTTAACTGTCTCAAACTCCTCAACCCTCGAAATTGCCTTATTTCACTAACTATAAATAAAGGCCTTGGGGAGGGTATTAAGGGATGATGCTTGGAGAGAAAAGTTATGCTGGTGGTGTCTATTCAAAAGTCTTTGGAGTAGTGGAACTCAAAATCCTTTGGTTGCAGAGGAGTCCTTTTCTCAGGCGTTGGGTTGTAATCTTAACTCATTCACTATTGTTAGTAAAGAGAATCCTTCTTCCAAATGTGTTTGAATGTATTTCATCTATCATGGTTTGATGAATATTTATGATTAAGCACTCTATATTTTGTTTATATAACCAGCCCTATATACATGTATAAGCTTGCGCTTGGAGGATTTACTCTTTACAGGTGAAGGAGAATCATCCCTAAAAGATTTGGAGGAGAAGCAAAGCGGAAGAGGACAAAGCTAGGACCAACCGTCGTGAATCAGGTGAGTCTATTCTATCTTCTTGTTTCCTTTCTGTACTCTAAATTTGATTGCCTGCAAGTTTTAAGAGTATGTTGGTAACCCCATACCTTCGGTTATAAGGTGTTTATTTTTGTACAACACCTAATATTGTCAAATTCCTGCAAAAACTTATGCATATTGTAAATCCTTTTATCACACTGTTCAACAGTGTCACAACTAATTGCAAAATCACAAGCTCGAACTGTCGTAAACCCCAATATGGTGCAGAATCAAAATCTAAACCCCAACAAGAATATTCAGATGATTTCTGCCAAGCTGATAGAACCTCACATCATTGTGGTTATAAGAGGAGGTGTTGTGCTAGGAGCAGACCAGAATACATAGCATGGGAAACCATATGTGAGACCCGCAACAGAAAAGAAAGCCTTGCTAGATGTCCATAAGGAGAAAGAAGTCTTCTTGGATTTGTGACAATATTTTTTTGATGTTAATCAACCATCGACATATGGGCAAGTCAAGGTGATTCCCGAATGATTTGAAAAGTTACTCGGAAATAAACCAACGAAAAAGGTTAGTGAGATTAAAGAATTTTTCCAAATTTTTTTAGCACTAATGAATGACAAAGATGTTGTCACATAACTGAAAATAATGATAGAGGAAACTATAGATGACCTGCAACCTGAAAAAGGAGTTAACCATATCGGGAAGAGACTGAAAATTGGCCAATAATTGTGAATGACTACGCAGATAGGATACTATGATATGAATTATATCATATTATATTTGGGCTCAAATGTTAACATTATCATAATACAAACATGGCAGAGAATTAATAAACCACGACTGGATTGGTCTCCTATTCAGCTAAGGCTTGCAAACTAGTCGAAGGTTCTACCAATTGGTAGACTAAATCAAGTCCCTGTAGCATTCGAAGGCTTAAGAACATATGCAAACTTTGAAGTAATCAGCATTGTCGATGACACAAATTTATATCCTGCACTTGTGGGAATCGATTAGGCAATAGACAACCAGACCATTATAAATTTTAAGAAAAGGATCTTATCATTTGAATATTTTGAACTAAGGGTGGTTGCACCAATTGATCCGCTTGAAGGGAAGAGATATATCGCGCCAGTAAATAGTGAAGGTTAAGGAAGTTACCTATATTAGTTGTATAATATCATGTATTTAAGAGAATATTATATAAATACAACAATTGATGGAAAACCGAGCTGGAAAAGTGTAAGTTATTACCCATCTGATTCAGGTAATGCCCTAGAAAATTGACTGAACAAGCTACAAGAAGTCTCCATGAGAAGATGCACAAGAACCACAAGATTTGTCGGAAGGGTAGGAGCTGAAGAAAGTGAGCTTCCTACATATGAAGGATTACCCAACCTTGCGTCTTTTCAGATGGATTTTGAAGAGAAAGTTACAAAATCACAGCAATTGTCTTCCTTGTAATTTTTGCTAAAAGCTACACCTACTAGATGGTGGGGTACACATAAACACTCTGTCTTCGAATGGCCACAGTGTACAAGATTAATGGAGATTGGATTTGTAGAATAGATCAATTTCTCTGGTCAAAAGTATATAGTACTAAGAAATCCTGTGGAACATATTGATCATTGTCACAAGAAATTGCAAGAATATTTGCGACAAGAGTGGGTTCATCGATTTATCCAAACATTGGAAATGGTACCAAGAAATTAGTACACATCATTGGAACTGTGAAGAGGAACTATAGAATGGGAAGGTTTAGTTACAAGTTTCATCCATACATTTGAGTTCACAAGTGAACATCCGATAGTCGACATTGTGCTACAAATAATGAAGGAAATGATATTTGAAGAAAAAACAATCTCAACTGCCAATTACCATCAATGTAGCATGTCAGTTCACCACTGTATGGAATGTTACAATATTACAGAAGGAGAGGATAATGATGATCCCCTTGATATAAACATACCTAAGTCAGAAGGTATGCATGCAGTGGAAGGAGCTGGTATGTCCAAGGACCAATACCTAACTCCACTTAAGATCAAGAAAGTAAATATTGGGTCATCTAAAAACCCAAAATTTGTCAATATTGGAGACTACTAGGACAATGAGACTGTGGGAAATATAAATGACTTACTACATGAATTTTAGGATCTGTTCACTTCAAAATATTTTGAGATGAAAGGCATAATCGGGGAGCTCGATGAAATGAAGATACCTTTGAGGCCCAACGCAAATTTGGTTAAACATCGTTTGTATAGATTAAACCTGTTCTACAAACAAAAAGTTAAAGCTAAATTGGACCAAATGCTAGAGGCAGGTGTGATAGAACCTATTGAAGAATTAGAATGGATCAGTCCAATTGTAGTGCAAGACAATAAAACTTCAGGTGAAGTGAGGATTTATTTTGACGTGAGGAAATTCAATTATGCATGTTTACATGATCCATTTTCAAATCCATTCACAGATGAAGTATTGGCGAATGTTGGAGGACAAGAAATGTATTCATTCACTGATGGATTCTCAGGCTATCATCATATGAGAATTGCGAAGGAGGAACAACACATGACTACCTTTGCGGAGGAGTGGGGATGCTACCAATACACGGTAATACCCTTTGGACTCAAGAATGTGCCTGCAATCTTTTATAGAATCATGGTTTCTACGTTTGAAGATTTCATACATAAATTTCTTAAAGTATATTTTTATGACTAAACGATATTTGTTCTTGTAAAATACCATATTTGAGAGCCTCAAAATGATGTTGGAACGGTGTTTCGAGTATCAAATTTCCTTAAATTTCAAAAATTGTATTTTTTGTGCACCTTTTGGAGCTCTGTTAGGCCATGTGGTCTATCACGATGGAATTTTGGTTGATCCAACCAAGATTTCCATTATACTTAACTTACCACCACTTACTACGATTACGAATTTAAGAGAAACATTAGGACATATGGGATACTACATAAATTTTATCAAGGGATACGCAGAGGTGACTGCCCCGATGGAGAGATTGCTAAAAAAATACACTAAGTTTCAGTGGATAGATGAATCTCAAGAGAGTCTGCAAAAGTTGAAGAACAATATGGTTACTGCGGCAATACTTGTATTTCCAGACTAAAAAAAGAGTTTCATGTTCATGTCGACGAATTGTTTGTTGCGCTCGGCGTAGTACTAACGCAGCCGGGGGGAGGAGCAATTTATAACCCCATTTATTTTGTTAACATAAATTTATCATTTGCAGAGAAAAATTACACCACAATGGAGAGGGAAGGGATAGTGATGGTGTATGCAGTGCAAAAATTTAGACATTATTTGCTGGGTGGACATTTCAATATGTACACTGACCATTCTATGCTGAAATATTTGGTCAATAAGCCAGTGTTGTGGGGGAAGATCTGTCTGTGGCTTCTCCTCTTCTAGGAATTTAATTTTGAGATAATTGTTGGACTGGGTTGGTTGAACTTGGGACCAAACCACCTGTCAAGAATTGAAAGTGGAGAAGAACCTACTAGCTTGGAAGATAATTTTCCTGATGCACAATTGTTTGCGATAACCATGTTTGATGACCAATATAAAGATATCATACATTTTCTAGGTACATGTTTCGCACCAACTGAATTTACCATAGTGCAGAAGAAACAATTAGTAGTGCGAGCCACATATTTCCAGTTAATTGTTGGACATTTGTATAAATTGGGCCATGATGATATACACCGATGATGTGTTTTGGAGAACGAGCCCCCAATGATATTAAGTGAATCACATGTTGGTGTCGTAGGAGGACACTATGTAGGAAACATGACCGTGAGGAAGATTTTGAAAGAAGGGTTATGGTGTCCCCTGATGCATATGGATGCTCAGAATTATTGTCAAGGTTGTGAGATTTGTTAAAGAACTCGGAAGTCATCCCAAAGAGATGAAATGCCACTAGTAATGCAGATAAAATTACAGCCATTTGATAAATGTGTTGTTGACTTCGTAGGACCTATTAGTCCAGCAGGGAAGCACACCTGAGCAAGGTATATTATCACTGTGATTTATTATCTAACCATATGGGTAGAAGTTGCACCAATAAATGACTTTACTACTACGATCGCAAAGTTCTTATTTGAGACGTTGGGACAAGGTTTGATTTTCCAAATATTTTTATGAGTGATCAAGGTATGCATTTTATTAATCAATTGATTAAAGAAATAACTGATGAATTCCAGAAACATCATAGAAGAAAAACTCCATATCACCCTCAACTAAATGGAGTTGTCGAATAATTTGACAAGATTCTTGAAAATGCACTAACAAAGGTCTACAATGCGTGAAGGAATGACTGGGATCAGAAGATATCTGGAGTGCTATGGGAATATCGGACAACATGTAATAAGTTGACAGGTCAAACACCATTAGGTTGGTATATGTGTTGGAGACATTTACCACCTTACACACTCATTTTGGTCAATTTGGCCTATTTAAACCACTATCCTAAGTATTATTGACCTAATTGACATCAGTGGAGCATTAAATGACATCAACTAGATCACATCCACCCCTACCTTCAGTCAAGGAGGCTAACTTAGCCTTCTCCTACATTCGAGGAGGCTAACTGGAGCACTCCAGGGGTGATCTAAGTGTCATTAATACACTTTATTGCTAACTGATGGTTACAATCAGTTAAACAGGGTAGTGAAGGCACTTCCCTTCATTAAATTGATTATTTAATGATTATTTAATGAACTGGAGTCAATAGGGGCACCTCCAACCACTTTTGATGTTCAGTTACACTTCAGTTAACCTCATCGAGGTTCATTGGAGTCATTGAAGCGCTACCACTTGATGGTTGGCTTCCTGTGACATGTGTCTGATCTCTTTCAGTTGAGACTTAGTCATTTATTGCACTTCAACTTCAGTTAGGGCTCAGTTGAGTCAATTAGTGTTTTGATCAGTGGTTAACTTGAGTGTTGACTTTGGCTTACATTCAGTTAAGCTAGACTCACCCATTCAATTCAAATGACCTACTTAGGAATTCAAATTTCTTGTCATTCATGCTTGTAGCATGACATTGTAATGTAATTTCTTATTCTTGCATGAATATTTCTTGAAGCATGAAGCATTCGGATTCTTGAACAAGAAGGATGAAGCATTCGGCTTCTTTTCCATCTTTGGGGATTGAAGAATCCAAAGGAAATATGTGACAAACTGGAAACCCTATATGGAAAGCAAGATGACTTGAGATTTTACTAGCTCGAAAATGAATTAATGTCTCTCCAACCTTCCAATTTCGAGACATTGAATGACGTTTTCACAAAGTTCAAGCACATTTTCTTACTCTTGAAGCAATGCAAAGTGGAGAAGGTGGATGATCAGCTCATCCTCATCATACTCTCCAAACTTAGAGCTGATTATTCAGTTTTTATTTCTACATTTCGTGCGGGGAAGCTCACAACCCCTGGATGGAAGATGCCTACACTCAATGCCTTCATTGAGTCCCTCACAAGTGAACATGATAAGCTTGTCTAGATGAGGATCATCAGATCCTCCCATGATAAAGCCCTCCATGTCTTAGGGCCCAAAGATCTCAAGGGTAAAGGAAAGCAGCAAAAGAACCCAAAAACTAAATTCGATGCTCCTAAGCCTAGAGTTGAAAACCAGCAACATGATGAGTCTTCCATCTCAAGGAAGAACAAAGGAAAAGGGCACCATGGAAAGGAAAAAGTCAAGTGTTCATACCGTGGGAAGGGATTCCACCCTGAACATGCCTACATGAAGAAGAAGCTTGATGAAGCTACCTCTCTCCTTGAGATAAATCACATCAATCTTCCAGAAATATTTTGGAGGAGAGATCAGCAAGATTGGGAACCACAACATGAAAAAGTTCATGCCCTCATGGAAAGCACTTCGAAGTCCAAAGCACTGTTGATTGATTCTGGAGCTTCAAACCACATGATGGATGAAAGAGACTTATTTTCATCCTTGGGGACTGGAAAATCCATCCCCATCGACATGGGAGATGACTCCACCATCATTTTAGAAGGACAAGGTATGGTTGATCTTGAGAATGGCTATTTTTCAAATGTTTTGTATGTACCGTCTCTGGCATCAAATATCCTTAGTGTCTATTAGATGACAAATACTGGAGTTCCTAAGATAATTTCTTTCATCCCAAATGATGTTGAGATAATGGAGCTTGCATCTGGGAAACTCATTGCTAAAGGTCTTGAAAACCATCATGCAAGAGCCTATGAGTTCTCCCACTTTGTGCCAGATGCAAAGCCCATCGCTCTGCTAACTCATGGAAATGAGGTTAGTAGGTTGTGGCATGAAAATTTTGGCCATCTAAATTTCAAATATTTTCAGAAATTATAGAAAAAATCCATGGTTGAAGGCCTCCTAGTCATCAAGGCAACCATCGAAAATTGCAAGGGCTGTGTGATTGGAAAACACCCTGAGCACAAGTTCGATCGGGGGAAGGCAAACCGAGCTACATGCATATTGGGGCTGATACATTCTGATATCAGAGGTTTCATTCTTGTCACATCCATGAATGGATCAAGGTATATTCTAACCTTTATTGATGATCTTTCAAGGTACACATGGGCCTTCTTTCTCAAAAAGAAGTCTGAAGTATGTGAATTTTTTTCTAAATTGAAGGCCTTGATCGAAAATGCCTTTGGGCTTAAGATCAATATATTGAGATCTGATAATGGTGGGGAGTATGTCAGTAATGAGTTTTTGCACATATTCTCCCAAATTGGTATTCAGGTCCAAAATTCAATTCCCGACACTCCCCAGCAGAACGAAGTAGCAGAAAGGAAGAATCGGTCTCTCAAGGAGATGACCACCTGTATGTTGGAATCAAAGAAGCTTGCTGCAAATTTGTGGGATGAATCCATGCATGCTATAGCATAAATTCCAAAAATGGTTCCACACTCATCTATGAAATGGAATACCCCTTTCGAATCATACTTTGGACACAAGACGGATGTGTCGAACTTGCGGGTGTTTGGGTCCACTGCATGGGCCCAAATTCCACTTGATAAAAGAAGCAATTTGCAACTGCAAAGCATAGAATGTATAATTATTGGGTATCCTAATGAATCAAAAGGTTTCAAGCTTATGGATATCAAAACAAAACAGATCATCATCGAGAGAAGTGTCAAGTTCGATGAGCCTCTTCAGGAGGTGGAACTAGTGGAGGAGAAAACTGCTGAAATTTCTTCCTATTCCACTGAATATTTGGATGATGAAATTGGAGGTGATGACCCTGATTTAGATCCTTTGATTTCTGATATCAGTGAACAGGAAACATCAGATACTGAATCAGAACCTGAAGTGCAAACTCATCTTCCTACATGGGCCCGACAGACACTCTCCTCCGCAAAAGACAACATTGGAAATTCGGATGATCCAAGGAGAACCCATTCTGATTTCCAAAGAGCAGGTATTGAGCTCTCTTGTCCTGATAATTTGCTGTCCGAAACTTGCAATTTGATTATTAGTTCAGACCCAAAATCCTACTACCATGCTCGGAAGGATCCGAGATGGCATGTTGCCATGGATGAAGAGATGAATTGTCTTCAGAAAAACACTACTAGGGAGCTAGTTTCTCTTCCTCCAGGAAGGAAATTGGTTCAATGCAAGTGGGTGTTTTATACCAACATTGCTGCTGATGGTAACACCTGCAAATATAAGGCAAGTCTGGTGGCAAAAGGCTTCTCTCATATCAAAACCCCAAATTTTCCGAAAAATTTAAATTTTTTTTAATTGCATATAATTTCAATAAATGCAGTCACTAACTGTTTGATTAGTTATATGTTACTAGATTCATATCTGAATGATCTCTTGATTATGCTTAACTTTATAGAATAGATTCTTTCCAATTACTGATTGGTTTTCTGTTTCCGACCACAAGGTGGGACTGCCATGAAAAACTGGGCTTACTTAGCTTCCGAGCTAACGCAAAAGTTTTCCTTCTCTTACAGATATACAAGTAAGATGTTTGGGTGCTGCCAAAGAATTTCTAAAGTATTCAAATCAAGATTCGCTATACAAAATTTAATTCAGTAGAATAATATACATGCTAGTCAGATTTCTCAAGCTTATCAAGGTAAAGCTTTGACTATAATTCCTTTTAAGATCTTACTATTAGAGAATTGAATTCTACTAGTAAAGGTGGCAACTATTTTTCCTACTAATTGCAAGTGTAAAATGCGATAAATATTTCTTTACTAGCACAGTAAGTATGGCAGGATTACAACATCAAAAATCTAATTTTAATTATTCATAATTACTGCGTCATGCCATGATTGAATTTGCAATGGCAATTATAAAATGATAAGGAGGTTTAAGTACCAAACTGATACTTTTCTTAATTCAAGAATTAAAAGGTTTACTACTTGATACAAGTCACTTTTATAGTCTTCCTTTAGTATTTAAAAATATATATTGTTTTGGAATACTATTTCTATTCCATGGTTAATAATTTGATGGTAACTTATAGATTATTCTCAGATTTATTATACTAAAATACCACTTATGATTTTCATAACTATACTATCAAGCAAAGAAGGCTAACTTACCCAAGCTACCTATCATATAATGACTTTTATAATATCTTTTATAATCTTTGAGCTTGAAAATGACAAAAGACTAATTGTCACAAAATAATTCTAAGACAATTAATAGGATTGTTATTTTACTAGCAAGGGATGATCATAAGGTCAAGAATAAAAACATAATCATGGTCAATTGATCACTTAATTTGATTATTACCATGCTATAGACTTTATATTATTATTCCCTTTACCTTCATTCGTGAACTAGGGCAATAGATAATATAGAAAATAGGTTTATAAACAAGCTACGCCATGGTAAACTATTATTTCCCCTTTGCTCTTGTATCTCATTAACAAATAATACAATCCTCCATACATAAATGTGTTAGACCAAACGATGAACAAATTCTACATTATAATGTTTTCTAAACATCGTTCTAATGTTTATATGGTTTATTTTATAATGTAGGTGGTTGACTATGGTATAACGAACCTTGTGAAATCCCCATGATATGATTTGGGTTGTGAAATCATTGGAGATCTTGTTCGTGGAACTATAATGTTCCTACCCACTACATGCCAATTATTAAAAGGATTACATGGCCTCTTTCCAGCCATACATTGGAATTTAAAAAGGTTTGACTCAAACCATAATCATCATTCTTCCACTGCCTTCGGGCCTCCGGCCGCTATGCGATAACCTCCTTGTTCGCTCCGTTGTTTGCACTGTCTATTAGCAGTCCATATGCTAGTTCAGCTCCTCGTGGGCTCATCTACTGTGTTGTGAGGAAAATTACTGTGTCAAATAGCTTGCTGTTGAATGTTGAGCAGTGTCAATTTTCTTAGGGTTTCTCCATTGGCATCCATTGCCCGAACTCTTCACTATGTAGGTCGTCGCCTTAACTTGCTGTTGTGAGTTGTCCTCCATCGTGACAAGTTACCTATCGCTCCAGCGAGCTCCTTCTCTTCTACATTAAATGAAGGGTTTACCTTTCCTCCTGCTGGTGTTTGTCTTGTTATTCTTCGGTGGCCATATTTCTGTTAGACTTGAAGGTAAGATACAGGGTTTTCCCTTCGTTTTCCTTTCAAGGAAATAGCTTAAACAACAATAGTTTTTGGAAAGATTTTTAATATTATGTTTATCCTTCGTTACAGGGCTGGTCTTCTCCTCTTGACGTGGAAGTTGCGAGACTTCAACAGCTATCTACTTCTGGTAAGCCTAGTTTTTATCCATGGTGTTCTCCTCCTTGATGGTCCTTTAGGGAATTCATGGGTTTGGCTTCATGGTGTGTAACCCTACCGGTTACTTTGGTTTAGTTAGTGAACCTAAATGCTGTTAAAAGAGTTTCAACTCTTCATTTAGCAGGGGATCTTGGCTGAAGCCGAGAGTGTGGGTTTAGGGTCTTTATTTGATTACTGTGTAAAGCATGCATATATATAGATATTGTTGTTTGTACAGGCTGAAGCTTTATTTTGTAAATTATGTTCGTAGCCGTGAGGTACAAAGGAGATAAAACTCCATCCTTTTGATGATCCTCAGTACATACTTTTAATTTTGACAGGGTTTACCCTGAACTTGGAGTTATAAGTTATCCATACAATTTTTCTTGAATTAATATTTTGTTACTGTACAGTTTTTGAAACAATATAATGTGTAGACTCGGCTTATTGAGCCTATCTGAGTTCGATACTTCCGATTCTTGTAAAATTGATAAATACCTAATTTACTCTCTGCAAATTATTTATGGTATTAGTTGGTAGGGTTTTTCATGTATATTAATAATATATTGGGTTAATTAATTACTCAAAGAATTTTATAAATTGTTATAATGGTTATACTTTGTAAATTCTAAAGTCTGAATGTTTTTAATGACATTCTTTAAGTCATTGACAGTGTAACCTTGGTTACAGGTTTTATATTAAATTTATGTTTATTAATAATAGGTTAAAATATTACTATGATTTCCAAATAATATTAGAGTCTATATAGTAGATAATAAAGTAGTGATTATTACTTATTACAATAATAGATTTACCCTACCTCGAATGCTTATTACCTTCACTGCTAGCTCTGTTTAGGTTCTTTTATAGGTATAAATGGAAATAATAATTTGTTTTCTGCTTATAAAAGAACCTATTGTTAGTGTATCCTCAAAACTTATTATTAATTACACTGCACTTCTGAAATTATAAGGGTTTCCAGTTATGCTTTATACAATCTAGTTAAGCTCGAAGTCGAGCATTTTGTCACTCTGTTATTTGCTTACTGTTGATTATGCACGTGAAATTTTTTACTCTTAACATTTCTTTTATAAATTTACTGTTAAGGATTCTGTACTCGATTTTAAACCTTGACTTACTAGTTATTTAAAAATTTGTAAGTGTTAACATATAGTTTATACCCTTCAGCTTATATAGGGTCTTTATATTCTTATTTTATTGTATTAATGTTCTTAAGTACTGTTTATTTACCTCACAGTACAGAAAGTATAAAAAGTTCCGGTTTGTAATTAACGTAATAAATACAATACCTAAAGTTCAATAATGATAATACTCCTATAGTGTATCTAATAGAAGTTTATTGTTATTAATACAATAAAAAGATTATCTCCCCTGAGAGTACCTATGTTTCCCTGATTATTATATAATTTATTTTATAACATTCTATTATTTATTTCTTGTGCCAATTTTGCTAAATACTTAATAAAATTCTGTTAATGTTTGACTTATTTGTTTGGTTATGATATCTGTATGTATATATAAATTAAATAATACTACTTAGGATCTATCTTATATAAATACATATAATAGTATTCATTTACAATCTATTAAAAATAGGTTAACAGCTCTGGAATCTGTTCGAGCTCAGTCCAAAATAAAAGGAAGAATAAGTAATGAAAAGACTACATCACTAACATACATGAAATCTAACACAGTTTGGTTTAACTGTAGAAATTTAACAATATTTAATTACTCCTAATTTCAGTGTTATTAGTTTCAACATATAGAAGTTAAATTCTTTAACTAGAAGAAAACAGTTGTGAGGTTTAAACCACGGGTATACCTAGTCTAACCTTTCTTCAGTATGACTAATATTTTCTTCTATTTGTTCTTTACAATTAATAGAATTACTAGGAGTAAAATGTTGTACAAGCGAATAGTTTTATCTATGAACACATGCTACTGTCAGTAAAACAAATATTTCTTCTAATGATAGGTAATGAAACAATCTACTATTTTACAATCTCATCATATCATCTTTTTATAATTCTACCCCTGTGCTGGAGTATAGTCTGGTAAACCCAGATGTGGAAAAACACAGTGGGTCTTTATTTTTCATCTAAAGATTCTATTACTGATAAACTAAAACATTTACATTACTAAACCAGCTAAATCTCTATATCATAAACTACAATCATAACATTCAACCATTCACAGTTGTTTAAAACAAAGACAGTTAGGTGACAGAACCTGTTTAAACTGGTGTTAACAACATTATTTAGCAGGGGAGCAAAGAGACCATGGTGGAAAGAAATAATGGTCACTTGTCAAAACTTTTGTTAAAATTTTATAGTATGAAGGCATGGTAAAAGGCGAAAAATGATGATTTGTCAAAGGATCTGACGATGCGGAGTGAAAAGATGAAGATCAATGGTCTGTATTATATCCGCTCCCTAAAAGTTGCGAGGAAGATAAGTATATGTGGGCGTTAATGTAGTATATGGATCAACGGTCGTCGATCCAGCCAGATGAGGTCTACGGTCTGTATAAGCTCCCCTTTGTGAACCCACGCGATTATTAAAACAACGGAGCCCAGCGGAATTGAGTGCGTGTCACTTGATCCAACGGTGGAAAAATAAAGGCAGATTACATTTACGATTGTGGATGAATCCTGAGCAGAAACTTGCACGATAGATAAGACCACGACGCTCAGCGGAATTGGATACGTGCAGCCTGATCTGACGATAGAGAAATAAAGGAGAAATTGATCAACGGTCATATATAGGTCCAGAGTGGGAAGGTGCACGGCAGATAAAGGTATAGAGTGGTTGTGGAATATAAACCACTATCCACGTGGCCAATCATGATGTAATCCAGAGGTGAAAGCGGTTTAGAGGAAACCTCCAAAGGGACGCTCCGGAGTGGGGTCCTATAAAAGCGAAGTTGACTTGTCCCGTGGTTATTTTATTGGCGCCAGATGAGTGAAAGAGACCTACGGATTCATCAACCTTTCGACTGACAATTTCAAGCACACGCTGCCTCTGTAAATAGGTAAGGCCTAAACGCCCATAATTGGTTAATATAATTCCCATTATCAACTGAATTATGGACCAAAAGAAGGAATTGTCGAGGGTCTGGTCGTATTATAGATGACAGGGAAGATTATTTAGTTGATAGAGACAGAGGCATCTGCGACCCTTTTTTGTCCATAGGAAGTGTATCAGTCAGTAAAGAAAGGTTGTGGCACTACCATTCATAGGGAAATGATGTCTTGAATGTCTGTAAATCCTTTTTATATTAATTTGCTCTCGAACAAACCCTGCATTTTCCATAATTTGCAGAGTGGTGCGCAGTCAATTATTCGCCTTCTCAAAGAGTCATTGTGAGTCAGTATACTTCTTGAATACTCTGTAAAATCAATGCCAACGTCGTCCGTGAAAATTTAAACCTGCCGGACAGTTACCTTGACAACCGTGAACCTGTAAATGAGTCTATTCTTGCTGAATTGTACAAAATTTGTATCGCTGAAGTCCGTTGCAAATTTCTGTCCAGTATTTTAAAAGAGGGTTAGTAATTAGACGGTCTTTTCCTACCTTACCATGTTCATATTTTCAAAAATGAAGTTCAATTAGTGGTATCCCTGGTCTGTCAAATTTTGGGTCTTGATGATGATTGTCGTGTAGCCGAAGTCATCCTTGGTTTTTTGTTAAAAAAGAGTTCATTTGGTTCAGAGTCTCAATCAGTTCCTGTATTTATTCTAGATGAGTACTTGGCAGAAGCAATACACCTTCAGTTAAGTGAATTCCCGAAAGTCTGGTTCTTTAAATTTCGAACTTACCTGTTGAACATGTTTCTCTGTTCAAATGTTACTAAATTACAGTTTTTGAGTACCATCTTCTCTTCTAATTTGCCTAAGAATATCAACATGTTTGAGTTTTCCAATTCAATCATGTCAGATATTTATAAAATGTTGTTCAATGAAGGGCTGCCCCGTGTGTTAGAAGATATGAAATGTTTGATGCAGTCCTCGCCTGAGGATCGAGTCGGAGACTGGTTCCTGCATAAAGATTGTAATTTTTTGAGAATATATGGATTCACTGGGGAACCATATAAGTTACATGCTTTCCTCCCTCCCAGAGTTTTTGTATTGGAGTTCATGAGGCAAAGGTTGCACTCAGAGGAAGAGCATTTTGGAGCCTTTAAAAAATCTTCAAATATCAAATTCCCTCTCAAGGTTGGCTCCTTTATTTTTAAAAATAAAGGTGCCTTAGTGTTTATTGAAAAGTTATTGGGAAACATGGAATTTCAAAAAGAGCCGAAGGTAAATTATGATCCTCACCACATAATTTCCCTAAGGAAGCAGGCCAACAGAAACAAACCATTTGAACACCAGTTTATTGAACGATTGAATGAAGCAGCAAATTTGTTGCAGTTTATGGAAATTCAAGGGTCTGGTGGAAATGCAAGTACTTTACCAGTTACAGTATCACAAGTGTCAGAAGGTCCTAATGTTTTGATTAAGAGGAGCCTATCTGAAATTGAAAGCATGGAAGTAGATGAAGATGGGTCACACAAAAAGACAAAATACATCCTTCATTCATGAGAACAGATGGCGCGTGCTGAGGAGATGACTAGACGAGGACCTGTTACCAAGATGATTTTAGCTTAATGATTTGTTAGGATTGAAGCTATAGTTTATTCCTAAAAGTTAGGAATTTAGTTACAAGACTTTAATGAAGCCGATCATTCAGTTATGAATCTTCTTGGAAGATCAAATTATTTTATGTATATATTTGCATCTATTTTATGAGATGGAGGTTGGAACCCGTCCTGTTGTTGAAGGTTTTTGAAAGACATATATTTTTTGAGAAATAAATTGAATGCGAAGAGATTATCAGAGATTCCTGCGGCATTTGTATTACAGTCTGTGCTTCTTTCTTTGTGATTGTTTTTCCTGTGTTCACTCCATTCTGTTTTCTTCATATTTGGAACATAGCGTTGAATGATTGGAATTCATATTTATTATGCTCTGGTCATCGTTTCAAATATTTTATAAACCTTTCTGCTAAAGTCAATATTGAATTCATATCTTGATGCTCTGTATTGATGGACTATGCTCTACTTCTTGTGCTCCAAATGGATTAAATGAATGATTGTGATTGAATGGTTACCTTGCCTCTGATGAACTTCTGCGCATATGATCTTATGTTATTTATTTATATGTGACCCCATGCCCAATTGTTATGTGTTGTTTCAACCATCTATACAAATCTTTGGATGTTGATTATATCTGGTCTCGTTGAATCTGTATTGAGAGATCCCTCTCTGGAAGAAAAACCAGTTTCTTTCTAAAGTGGTTTTTGTTGTTACCTTGGGATTTACCTTTACAAACTTGGGTACATTCTGAGTGCTAACAAACTAGCGCCGTTGCTGGGGAACAAAAGTGCATATCTGCCCTGGGGGAACGACAGTGTTTAAAGAAAACTTATGTGGGCAAACATGAATTTTTTAACAGTAAAAAGGTTGTATATTTGTCTTGGCAACTCCATTGTAAAACTTCTTCAGAACTTAAGGATTCATTCTGGCTTCGAGAAGACACAAGCGAGGTAACTCTGATACCGAAATATTGAAACGTTTTGAAGACCCAGAAAGGCTATTTAAAAGAAAAAATAAAGAAAAGTTAAGTTTTCCTTTGTTTGGTGCATCATCATCTCAAGATTCTCATATTGATCCAGAATGGGAAGTTAATGCTGGGAAAAGCTTGTTAAGAACCAAATTTGAGTCTAACCTTAAGAATACTGAGTTCAATCCTCGAAGGTTAGAATCTTATTTGTTGGATTCCCTCTAGAGAGATTTACAACAGACCACTAAAGTTGAAACATTTACCTCTCGAAATACTCAAAGCTCTTCAGTTCCTGTGAATCCACCTAGACCAATGGCAGCCAGATTTTCTCCCTTGCGTTTGCCTCCTCTATTACATGAACTTCCTCAGAACTATTCCCAAAGAATTTCTTTGTTTTATGGAGAAGGTGACGTGACCGCAAAACAACATGTTGCCAAGTTTGAAGATTTCATTGACTTAGAAGAAGTTAATTATCCAGATGTTAAAATGCAGTTGTTTGCCCAAAGTTTGTCAGGTGAGGCAAAGAAATGGTTTAAAGATTTGCCAAAATGGGTCTATAGTCAATTTTCAGGCTTTCCAAAATGCTTTCCTAGATAGGTGGGATGATAAACAGAACCATTTGCAGCTCTTATCTCAGTATAACAGTCTCAAAAAAAGAGGTTTTGAATCTGTCCATGAGTTTTCTATCAGGTTCATGAGGGTTTATAATTCCATTCCGGAGGACATAAAACCTTATGTGGCCGCATCCAAATTACATTATGCTGGAGATTTTGATAATGACTTTTCCTTTTCATTAAGAGAAAGAAAATCAGCAACTCTTGCTGCTATGTTTACAGATGCTCTAGAAGTAGAAGAAAATATGATGGCAAGTGGAAAGATGAAACATAGAGATATTGATAGAAGGAAAAAGGAAGAAATTTTTCCTTCTGCTTCTTCTTCTACTAATGATGTCAAATTTCAAATGATGTTGAACACCATGGAAAAGTTGATGGATAGATTAACTATGGATAATAGGAGATTCAATAGAGAACAAGCTGAGCCCCATATCAGGAATCCTAATTTGAGAAGATCGAATCCTCCTGTTCCTCCCCAAAACCGACAACGAGACGTAAGAAATCCAAGAAATCAAGAGGAACAGCGAATTCATCCACCATTCCCGGAAAATTAGGTTGTTGATGAAGAAGATCCCGCTGAAAATGAGATTCATCTTTTTGGAGAATAGGACTCGGAGATATATCTTACTGAGGAAGAGAATAACATGTTTGGACAGGAATATGGAAGTGAAGAATTTGAAATGGAGACCGAGCAGTATCAAAGGGGTTATTTACACGCTATGGATGATGTGCAAAGGAAAATCAGACTGAGGAACAGGGATGTCCTCATAAATAAAGGAAAGGCAAACCCAAATCAGCCTTCCACTAGTTCTTTGAATGTAGAAAAGGGAAAAGAACTACAAAAAGAGTCTTTTGTAAATAAAGAGGTTGAAAATGGTGTACAAAGAGATAAAGTAATAAAGAAGGCAACTCCAGTTGATGTGAAAAAAATTGGTTCTGGCTTCAATTTACAAAATGAACTTTCAAAGATAAAAATCTCTGTTCCATTTAATGAGTTATTGAGAAACACTGAATACAGAAATACTATCACAAAAATGGTCAAAAATCAAGGAGAATGGCAATCTGAAATTTTAAAGTTGAATGATGATAACCCTGCTATTTCGTTTGGGTCAAAAGTTGAAAATTTAGAAAGTGAAGAAGTCCCTCCTTTATATTTGAGTTTAAATATGCATGATAAGGTGGTCCACAATGCTATGCTAGACTCAGGGGCATCACACAACTTAATGTCGAAAGGAGTGGTAGAGAGTTCGGGATTAGAAGTAACAAGACCTTATAAAGATTTGTACTCGTTTGATTCTAAAAGGGTGAAATGCCTTGGTTTGATTAAAGATATGGTGGTAACCCTAAGTAAATTGCCATCTAAAACTATAGTCATGGATGTGGTCGTGGCAGATATTCCACCTAAGTTCGGCGTGCTGTTGTCAAGATCTTGGACTTCTAAGTTGAAAGGTAGTTTACAAATGGATATGTCTTATGCTACAATTCCTGTTCGAGATGGGAGCAGAAGGTTATATAGTGAAAAAATGACCCCTTATGTAGTGAGCAATCAAGACAAACCTGAAATTCATCACATCTATGCTGTTGATACTGACTTAGGGTCTTCCATTTTCTTTAATGATGCGGCTCCACATGATAGAGAAGAGGCATTGCAGAAGAAGTATGAAGAGAATAAGGAAAAGGAAGTGCTAGAGCAGGATGCTTTGGAAGCAAAAGAAAAAAGGGAATACCAGGTGGAAATTGTAAATAGACCATCTATTCCTGATAACTCTAAATACTGGCAGGTGTTCGAAGATGATATGCATATCAGAAGGTTCCTAGAGCTCTCATGAGAATTTGTAAATACTCCTATTGACACCGAAAATGACAATGGTGAGAGTATTCAAAATGAGGAAGAGCTTGAGGAAGAAGGGAATAGTGCTGAAAAGTTAAAGGGAACCTTAGGAGGTAAATATATTATCTAGTTAAAAAAAAATTTCATACCAAGAGGACTAATTCCTTTAGAAAAACTCTTTGATCAGAATGGCATAGCTAATAACCCCAAAGTAAAGCCCGTTGAGAATTGTAGAAGGAGCAAGTCGACATAAGTCGACTTGAACGAAGACCGACTTAGTCGATCAGCCGACTAAGTCGAGAGACCGACTACGTCGGTCGGCTGAGTAAACACAGTAGTTAGTCTGTTAACTAATAGTCGTGTCGGTTCGGTGAACCAACAGGTAGTTATGATTGTAACTGTCTGTAACCTGTATATTAGGCTGTTGAGCCACTCAAGAAAGTAGTTCAGTTCTTGGATTTGTATGATCTATTGAGAATAATATAATCTGTTCATCCTATCTTCTTCTTGTCTCTTGCATCTGTGTATATTTTTGTATGTATTATTGGTAAGCTTATGTGATCTGTGGGATTACAACATTGGTTCCGTTGTCGGTAGTACATAATTGGAATATATGCTCACATATGATACCAGAGCAGCAGATCAAGGACTGGTGGGAACGAAAAATTGCTAACTATCTACAAAATTACGCGAGAAGGAACAGATTGACAGTCGCAGACGCCAAAGCCCGATTTTTCACTGAGACTCACGAAAAGTTTGTCGAATCCGTGCCACATCTACTGAAGCAGCTTTTGGATGAGAAATCCGGACAAGACTAAAGAAGCACAGTTACTCCAGAAATTGATTCGAGGACGTACGAATCTCTCGGAGTGGTTCGAAAAGATAGCTGACGACTTCTGCGAGGAACAAGCAGTCGAAGACAGGACTTCTGTGGAAACCGTCCGACAAAAATTTTTCACAGAATTTACTGACCAATTCTTGTGTTCCTTACCGGCTTTACTGTTCAAGTTTTTAATAGAGAAAGGAGCAGGGCACATTGTTGAACCTCGACCTCTATTACGTGAACCACCCTCCAACACTAACTGGGCGGAGAAGCAGAAGCAGTGGGAAAAATTCATTGCTGAAAGGGAGTGGGAATACTTCCTGAGTAAGTAGACACTATCCGAGCTTTCTAAAAAGCGTTGGGTAGGCCATGGGGGGGTAGCTGGTCGTATGTCGGACATCGAGCATAGTGGATCCTAGTCGACCAGAGTCGTAGTCACCAGTAATGCAGAATCGACCGAAGAGGAACTAAAGGCATAGTATTGTACTACAGTATGTCGGACATTAAGAGAATCGAAAGGGATGAAAGATAGAAGAAGAGGGAAGCTAGACGAGAACGGGCCGCAGAGCTGCAGCAAAACCCTAGGGAGACCGACCTTGATGAAGTACCACCAGAGTCGGGTCATGACCGACGCAGAGAAGGTGAAGAAGAAGAGGCGGCCCCTGAAGATGATGAAATATGGATAGAGCAGCCAGAAGCTCTCCAACTAATTGTTCCCGACGAAGGAGTGACCCTTTCCACAGTAAGTCCGCATACCAGAATACAAACTATTATTGAAGATGACCTTCGACTAAGAGCTGGTGACATCACACTCTGGAGCCGACTAGGCGATGAACCATACTCGGGTCGACATCTTGTAAATACGTCGACCGATCGAAGGAAATTGGGTGACCTTTCAAACGGCACCCTCCTTTCGTAGTATCCACTTGCTCCTGCCGACACATGAAGGAGCACCCCCCCTGCCACATACATCTTCCGAAGATACACAAGAGTCAGACCTGAGCACACCAAGTGACAGTGGGTCATTACGAAGACAAATTATCACCAATCCGCTATTCGACGAAAACGAGTCGACGCCTGAAGGAAGCACAAGTTCCGTCGACCAAAACCCCATCGTCACCCCGACAGATTCGACTGACTCAACAACCCCACCCCTTACAACACCAACTCCTCCACCTCCTCCACCTCCTCCTCCGACATCATCAGAGAGTAGTGACAGTGACTCCGACATGGGTCACGGATCTGCTCAGATTCCCCTGTATGAGGGTGACGAAGACCCCAGACGACACTGGTTTGTCTGCGAGTCGATATGGGAGGCTAATAAAGTAACAGAAGAAGACCGACAGATAGCCCAGTTCGCAGGAGCCCTTCGGAAAAGAGCTCTCACATGGTATATGACATTTACTGAAAGGCAACCTAGAGCAACAAAATCAGAGATAAAGACGCAATTCCTATCCTTCTTCAAGACTCCCGATGCTAAACACCTGGCAGCCAAGAAGCTGAAGACGACCCAACAGAAGCCAGGAGAAACAGTCCGCGTTTATGATAAACGATGGAAGGATCTATTGAGTCAGTTGGACTATGTCATCGACGAACAATTACTCATTCAATGGTTCCTTGCAGGACTTTAACAGAAAGTTCGCCGACACATCATTCTGGAGACCTTCAAGTCGTACGAGGATGCGTTGACAAAAGATTTGCAAGTCGAGATGGATGAAGACATACCTGCTTGCCCGACCGACCACCGCTTGGAAGAACAGCTGGAGAATATGTAGAAGTCCTTGAAGGAGCTCACACTTAAGAACCAAGACATCTGGTGTACTAGCTGTTCAACAGCCGCACATACAAAGGATAACTGTCGACAGCAATTCAGTCGACAAGATGTCCGTTTTGTACAGACAAAAGCGTTTTGTGACATCTACCAGGAACGAGGAGACCATTCCACCGTCGACTGTCCTTACAATATGAAGAATGGAAAAGCCTCCTGGTGTGCTATATGCGAAACTGCAAATCACAACATGGCCGACTACCATCTCAACCTCAAAAATAGACAAAACTACCAGGCCGTCTACCAGACTAATGCTGTAGCACAGAACACAGAGCAGAACAATAACAATAATCAGAATGGGCAACGAAATGATGGCCGACGCTACGACCGTCGAAATGACAATCGACGACCAGGGTTTGGAAGAACAGGTCGATTCGTTGGAAGTCGAGAAATACGAAGTCGTCGACCTACTCAATGCTTTATTTGTTACAAAGAAGGGCACAGATGCGCCGACTGTCCGTACAAGGACAGGACTGATCTGAAATTTTGTACACATTGTGGAGTAGGTGATCACTCCTTGGAGGATTGCCCTACAATGTTGGAAAAAATTAGTAATAAAAAGAATGTTAATGTCTTGTCTTGTGTCCAGAAGAATGATGTCATAACTACTAAGAATTTGCACATCGTCACTCGACAAGGCACTAAAACCGGGCCTGACAATCCTCAGATTAGTAAGATCACACACACAAACACATACCCTGACCCTTGAAAGGAACAACACACATATCAGGAAGCCACAAACATATTTTCAAAACTTGCACAGCACGAAGACATTAGTCACAGTCGACACGACTCGACCCAGCACCTAACCCATCTCATTCAAACAGATAAATCTGTCGGTCAGTTCATTGATTTATTGCATCAAATCAAAAGCACTAACTCTAAGAAACATACGAAGAACATCTGTATTTTAAATCAAAAAGACAAAAACGATGTCGATCCTCTTGTCGACCTGGAAATTGAAGGGTTCCATGTCCGACAAGTGGTGCTTGATTTTGGGTGTCAGGTAAATATAATGACCCGGGATACCTGGGAAAGGATGGGACGACCTTGACTCTATGAGTCAGGCATTTATCTGAAACTAGCCGACCAGGGCCTTATTGAACCCATTGGGGTTTGGAAAGATGTAGACACAACCATTAAAGGCATATCGACTAAGGTTGATTTCGAAATTATTGACCCAAAGGAAGGATCTATCTCCTTCCCAGCCCTTGTAGGTCGACCTTGGGGTAGAAAGATGAAAGCCTCTATCTCTCTAGATAAAGAACGTATTAAACTTAAAGGAAATGGTCAAAAGGTCATAGTACCTATTAACCCCTCCCAAGGCCAACCCTGGGTTGAACCAATTGATGAGGAAGTCGATATCCGACAACTTTATCAGATCCAAAACAATACTGACTACACAGAACCAAACGCCCAAGGGGAGCTTTACTTAGGTAACCCCGACTCAGTTGGTTACGATTCAGATGCTGAACTATATGACTGGGAAATGGAAAACTATGAAACACAAGCACGAGGGTGCTGTACTATCCAAACAGTACAGAAAAAACCCACCCGACAGTGCTTTCTAGTCTCAATTATCCCCAAGATTTTTGAGAGAAAAATAAGAGAACACCCTACCTTACAACCAACCAACGAAACAACCAGGACCCAAACAAGGTATAAGGAGAGGGAATCCCCAGTCATGCATGTTGAAGAAGTGTCTAAGAACATTGGAGAACATGGTCGACTACAGAGCTTAGTAGAAACCTTCACTGGTCAAGCAGCTAGATGGTGGGATACCCATCAGACAAAACTTTAGACCTGGACTAGTGCTGCAACTTATTTTGTTGAAAGGTTTGGTGGCAAGAAGCTCACCCCACAAGCACAGATCCCCATCTTTACTCAAGGCCAGAACCCACAAGAACACATCCAAACTTGTGAAAAATAATGGAGAAACCTAGGACATAAGGATGAGAGAGCCTGGCCACACTTGTTTCCCTCAACCCTAGACGACTTACCTAGCAAATGGTATAAAATGGAGGAAGCAAAAGCTGAAACCTTTTTCTGGAATGAACTCAATGAACATTTCATCCAAACCTTCAACTTTATCCCTGCAGACCAACAATTAGTCGAGCCAGCTCAACAAATTAAACAGTTCATTCAACCGACTGAAACATTCCCTGACAAAGACCCTCGACCGGTCAAGAACTGCCATAGTCTTCACATAGGAACAAAAGTCGAGTCGACCCGATTACAATTGGAAAATGAACATACCGAAGGTAAAAGCTTCAGATGGAAATCCAACCATGCTGAAACAACAAAACCGATCCACTCTGTGCTTAGGGTCGCGACTACTGAAAAACCTGACCTCGACCGGATGACTGCAGCCGACTTCCCTGCTACATTTTCACAGTTCCAGGAAGGAAGTCGACCGATAAATGAAGCTAAAGCCCCAGAATGGTTAGATGCGAAAGTAAAAACCAAATAGGTCGACATTTCAAATGACGACCGACCAAAATTAGCTAAGATTGGTGATTATTGGAATGAGAAACAAACTGCCGAAATAGTGAACTTACTTAAGGAGTTCCAAGATGTCTTTGCACGGGATTACAAAGATTTGAAAGGGTTAGTTCAAGAAATGGGAGAGATGAAAATCGACACTAAACCTGATGTCCGACCTGTTAAGAAACGTCCTTATAAACTAGCTCATAAATATAAGGAAATAGTTAAAAAGGAAATAGACAACATGTTAGCTGCAGGTATCATCTACCCCATCGACCAGTCGGAATGGGCAAGTCCCATGGTCATCCAGCCTAAGAAACACGACCCGACCAGACTGAGAATCTGTGTCGACTTTAGGGAACTTAATAAAGTCACACTGACAGATCCCTTTCCCACACCTTATGCTGATGAAATCTTGAATGAAGTGGCAGGCCATGAATGCTACTCATTCACGGATGGATTTTCAGGATACAATCAAGTTCCTATCGCCAAGGAAGATCAGAATAAAACCACCTTTGTCTGTGAATTTGGCTCTTTTGCTTATAGGGTTATGCCGTTTGGCCTAAAGAATGCACCTGCAGTCTTTTCCAGAATAGTTGTAAAAACCTTCCAAGAGTACATCTATAAAACTATGGCAGTCTACTTCGACGACTGGACCATATATTCCACCCTAAAAGATCACTGCACATGGCTCCGACTTATGCTGGAAAGATGTCGGCAGATTCAACTTTCCCTCAACATTAAGAAATGCATCTTTATGACCCCCATAGGGATACTACTAGGACATGTTGTTTGTAAAGATGGTATTAAGGTTGACTTTGCCAAAATTAAAATTATCCTTGACTTGAAGCCTCCAATAAACCCTAAACAGGTTCGGGTGTTATTAGGAAATACAGGGTACTATAGGAAGTTTATCCGACATTACTCAGACATGACCTACCCACTAGAAGAACTACTCAAGGATGATATAGAGTTTAAATGGATAGAGGAATGCCAAATCTCATTCGACAAACTGAAGAGAAAACTGGTCGAAGCCCCCATACTTAGATTTCCCAATTGGTCGATCAAATTCCATGTGCATATCGATGCATCAAGCATAGCAATTGGAGCTATTCTGACTCAACCAGGAGACGATGGAATGAAATACCCTATAGTTTACAGCAGTCAGAAACTAAATAAGGCTGAAAGGAACTATTCGACCACCGAACGGGAAGCCCTAGGAACGGTCTTTGCACTTTAGAAATATCGCCACTACCTATTAGCTAACCCCTTTGTATTTTACACCGACCATCAAGCTTTGAAATACCTCGTAAACAAACCCCTTCACCATGGTAGAATCTGTCGATGGCTCTTACTGTTCCAAGAATTTGAATTCGAAGTAGTTGTCCGACCAGGGAAGTTAAATGTCGGACCCGACCACCTATCCCGAATCGACACAGGAGAGGAACCGACTGGAATCGACGACGAACTACCAGATGCACATCTATTTCGTATATAAGCAGTACCAGAAGAACTGGAGGAAATTGCTCAGTTACCAGAAACAGGTCAGGCCCCAGAAGGTCTGAACACTAAAAAGAAGCAAATCCTAGCTATGAAGGCTGCCCCCTACAGCCTCATCAACGGATTTCTATACAAAATGGGGTTAGACGATGTTCTTAGAAGATGTGTACTTGCCCATGAACGAGAGAAAATCATGCACGAAGCACACTACGGACCAGTAGGAGGACACTTTCAGGCCGACACAACTGCTAAGAAAATTCAACAGTCTGGATTATGGTGGCCGACGCTTCATAAGGATTGTGAAACCTTTGTTAGTCGATGTGACAGATGCCAACGACTTGGTCGACCACTGCCGAGTACAGAAATGCCCCTGATCTCTGTAAACCCTAGTCTTACATTTGAA
>LPNX011012027.1:2358-14096 GCA_001517045.1 Pseudotsuga menziesii
TATCCGCACCTAACATTGCAAGGTACATATCATGCAGTGTCTGTTGAACATCGTAAGAAACTCTAACGTAGGTCTGTTTAAAGAAATGCAATTTTATGTAGACTTAATAAAGTGGGGAAAACCCATGAATTCGGCTCTGCTCTTTGAAATGAGAAATAAGAGTTTCTTTCTTTGTTGTTGCCTCTTATGTATGCTCTTCATTCAATTGTTAGTAAAGATTTCCAAGCCTATAAGGGAAGTAGAATGAGAATGTTTTGGATCATACCTGATTTTGAAAGTCATTTCACTCTTAAATAAATAAACTCTAGTACTCTGGTCAAGACAGTCAAATTATGTAAAAACTTTGTTGTTGCTTAACTTAGATAAACAATATGAAATATCCCAATTCAATCTGGACTAAAAAATTTTCAACAGTCTTTAGTTAGGATAAGGATTTTTATAGAACACCTTAAAAATGTTATAGATTGCAATTCTAGTCCAAACCACTGTTATGATGAACTTTCATCGAACACTTTGTACTTGTATAATTGTGGCTTATAGATATGTGAATCTGACTTAGTGTTGACAACACTTTATTTATTTTTAGTTGTATGTTATGTTCTTGATTGAGATATGAGTTTTGATACATCTGATATTGGGTTTGGTTGAGGACTTATAATAAACACTTCAGATGTTTCAATTGAAGCTAGTTTCCCCAAATACAACACTTCTTTGGAAACAATCTTCTATACCTTAAGCTGATTATTGATGTTTGGTCAACTGGAAGTGTGTGGTATTCATCATAAACAAAATTGTCACCAAAAAGTAACTAATTACACATAAAATAGACTTGAGAGAGCATATTTATATTTGCATATTTTATTCAAAGAAAACTTTACATGCCTGGAAATGATGGACATAGAGTGCAATAGATTTGCTGCTACAATGCATGGCTGCTCTCCACAGGAGGAATGTAACCTTCCCTATTCAAACTTAGTGCACAAACAAGAAGTGTAGATATGATTTAAATTACTTTCATATATGAAAAATTCATAAATATGACAGGAACTTATAGAGAATGTGGCCCAGAAATCAGCAAAGGAATGAGTAATTTATATGACTGGAAATTGGACTATGACAACGAAAAGGACCTCCAACAGTGTACAGACCTTCAAATATGCTCACACTAGATGCTGCATATGAACTTTCTACATATATACGATGATGTGAATATGAATGTGACTGCCCAGTACTAAGTGGAAACACCCGAGGCCTATATAGCATTTCTTTCCTCTTTCTAACAATTACTGTAGCAGCTTCCTTCACAAGAGTTGAATGCCTTCTTTCCCAAGTGCACCCACATAGTATTCAATAATTAAAATACTCTTCCATATTTTCCCATGAGTTAAACGTGACATTCCCCTCTTGAGATACTCTTGCTAGCTGAGAGGTATGGTAAATGACTTGGAATTCTTCTACAGTGGTGTGCCCTTCCTTCTTGACCAACCAAATGCAAATCCACCCCTCTAGAAGAGAAATACCCAATGTAAAAAGTGTTCCCTCCTCTTGTGTGACCAAATATTCCACAAATTGTTAGAATAATCAACCCATAGTTACCTACCTTAGACATTAATTAAATCATTTTTGTCATATTACCTAGTCTCCTAGATTCCACTCTATGCTAGTTGCCTTCTACATGTTGTAGAAGTCAAAACTTACTAAAATTGAGTCATGGATATATTGGAAACCTCTTGGAAACCTATTTAGCATGTCTACTTTATTCTAGATCCTCCAAAGTGCATATCTATGTTTTATGAAAAGTTGCCTGTTTTATTGAGAATTAAGGCTAAAGGAAAAGCTAGACTAGGTGTAGTTGATTTGTTTTTTTCCCACATCATCCTCCCTCCTTTTATCCTAATAAAATAATGTATGAGTTGTCTTTCCACCCCTCATTATCTTTCCTACTTGACTTAGCCAATTCATTAGCATCTTGGTGGATTTGGAAACTGCTTTATGCACCTATGGGGGACTTGACTAGATTTAGTAATCCTACTTTTTGACATTTTAAAATGGCATCCTTATGCATTCAAATATCTCATGTAATTATATATTTCAGCAGACTATTACTTCACAAGGTTGGATATTTTACACTTATTCAA
Organism: Pseudotsuga menziesii; assembly: GCA_001517045.1. Lineage (NCBI taxonomy): Eukaryota > Viridiplantae > Streptophyta > Pinopsida > Pinales > Pinaceae > Pseudotsuga > Pseudotsuga menziesii. The sequence goes on from LPNX011012027.1 coordinate 4,497, forward strand.
TACAAATTAGTGTTATGCTCTAATTTCAGTCTCCTTTGGTGTTAATTTTGCATGTTTGATTAGCCATTTTGTGAGTGTAATTGTTCTACCTCTTGGGTTCAATTTCAACATGGTATTGGATCCTTTGTAGATTGATTTCTCTCTTTCCATATTGCTATTACAGGTTTGACATCTTGACTGGGAGCATATTCTGCTGACTGAAGGGCACAGTTTCTGAGCTATGGACCAATATCAGAAGATCATGTTGACTCCATTCAATTTATTTGAGTGGAAAGCTAAGATGGATATATTGTTGAGAGTGAAAGGTCTCTACAGGGTTACTGTGGAAACTAAGGCAGAGCCCAATGTATCTGCATAGAAAATCAAATGGCACAATAGGAGGGATGAGGCCTATGGTATTTTGTGTCTAAGCATTTCAAGAGACCTCCTATTCCATCTTGATGGATTGAAATCACCTAATGAAGTGTGGGAGAATCTTGTAGATATTTTTGGTAAGATAGATGAGATGAGAGGACATCAAATCGAGAATGAGCTGATCTCCTTGAGTCCCAGTAGCTTCGAATTCTTGCAAGTCTACTTTTCCAAGTTTAAAGCCCTTGTTTTGCAGCTAAAACAATGTGGGATTGAAAAGAAGGAAGAGAAACTAGTTTTGGCCATACTCTTGAATATTGGCCCTGACTATTCAATGTTTGTTTCAACCTTCCATGCCGCCAAGTTTACAGCTCAAGCCTGGAAGATGCCTAAGCTTGCATAGTTCATTGAATCCCTCACACAGGAATACGATACGTCAGTGATGATGGGAACCATCAAACCTTCCAAAGACCAAGCTTTTGTTGTTGGAGATTCAAGGGTGGATTCAAAAATCAATAAAAAATCTAAAAACACACTTGAGCAAAAGAGAGACAAGAACAAGTCTCAAGAGGAGCTCCAAGAACAACTTCTAGAAGAAGAAGAACAAAAAATAAATGAGAAAGTGTGCAAACTACAGTAAGGGCTACCATCCTACGAGCTCTTGTATGAAGAAGCAAATTGACATGTTGACCCAAATCCTGGAGAATAATAACATCTCCCTTCCTGATTACTCAAAGAAGAGGGAAGGAGGATCAAGTTCAGAGGATAGAGAGAGAGTACATGCCTTGGTTGCTGGCACATCGAGCTCACCTAGCTTCATCATAGACTCTGGAGCTTCTAGACATATGGTTTCGACAAAAGAGGCATTCTTGTCTCTTCACATGTTGAAAGGTCCACCAATAGTTTTGGGAGAGGAATCTTTCACTGACATTTTGGGGAAAGGAAGGATTGATCTTGACCATGGTAAGTTCAATAATGTATTGTATGTTCCAGGTCTTGTCTCTAATCTCTTGTCAGTGTATCAAATGATTCACACTGGGTCTCCAAAGAAGGTAATCTTCCCCCCTGATGATGTTGAAATCACTGATATTTCCAATGGTAAATTCATAGCAAAAGGTGTTGTTGATCACACTTCGAAGGTATACATGTTTTCCCATTTTCTACCCTACTCAAACCCCTCCGCTCTTTTGATTCATGCTAATGAGGAAAGCAAGCTTTGGCATGAAATATTTGGTCATATTAACTACAAGTATCTTTCTGATTTGAGTGAAAAATATATGGTCATAGGTATTAAATTGAGCACATAGATCTGTAGACAAACACACAACTCACAAAATAGATCACACAATTTACTCAGTAATTGAAGAATGAAACAGTGCAAAAATGGCTTGCAGCTATTAATGCTTTCATTAATCAAAAAGTAATCGGATATATAATTACAATGAAGTACAATGGCTTTAATATCCACAAGCAATTCGAATCCACATGAGGATATTCAAATTGATTAGACTCTACTTGACTGTAGGTAACTAAGACCTTGTCTAAATCACTATTGGAGGACTCAGTGGTTAATTGACCTTGTCTAAACCATAACTGGAGTTCACTGGAGTTCTAAAACACAACTCAAGTGTTACATTCAGTGTTGACTAAGGCTAACTGACTACGGTAGGTGAGAAATGCACCCCTCCTGAGTTTAGTCAAGTAAACCTAGCGCTATCTGAATGTAGAGAACTAGAATTGAATGTAACTGACTCCTAACTTAGCTTAACCAGTCATCAACTGAACTGAACTGGCCTTGGTTGGTTTCAACACTCCCAGTGGCTCCTAAATTGTAGGGATTGGTCTAGGAGGCTCCTAAACTGATGCAATCAAGTGTAATCAGGGGCAGTGAGGCTCAATTAGTGTTCCCCACACTTTAGTAACTGAGACATGTGCCCCAATTAGGACAAGTGGACCAATGGTGCTAATGACTATAAATAGACTGAATGAACTCCCAATTTAGACATGACTCTTGATTTAGAAATATGACCAAATTTGGACAAGGGAGGATTAATAATCCTAACACCCCCCTTGAATGCTGACTTGGACAAACAGTGGGCCCTGGTAACTAAGACCATAGGTCACCCATTACATCAAGTAAAATAAAGTAATTGCTTAAAATAAGGAGCTAGGGAAAAATCCACATGGGAAAAATCCCCCCCCCTCTATCTAAGCAGGTATAATCAGGTTTCATGTTTGAAAAACTTGAAAATATGTTGCTGCAATCTTCATCTCTATGAGGTAGCGAATCAGCATGCATGGTGTGCTGTGCAAAGGTATTATGGGGCCTGGCATGTAGACTTCTCCTTCTTCTCCAAAAATGATGATGGAAGGAAGGAGGAATAAAACCTTTGTCTCTTGCTGAATGAAGAGGTGTATGATCATATCCATTCTTCTGAATGTAGTGAGACTGATCCCTTTCCATATAGCATCTTATAGGGAGTCTATTGCATCTCCTTGAAGGAGGTAAGATAACATGACATAGCGCAAGGGTCTTTCCTTTCTGAGTGTCAGGTGAGTTTCCAGTCATCTTCCTAGATTCAAGTTTGGAAGTAGGGACTGAATATAGATCTAAGTCACCCTGAATCGTGAGGCCATGAACTAATAAAGATGGATCTACAAAACTAGTAGAAACTGCAAAAGAAGTAGATGCAATGATTTTACCTTCCCTTGCAAGTGACTGTTGAGAGTGCACTAGTTATGAAGGAGGCATGAAATGTGAGAACTCATATGCTTTTGAAGCACGATTTGCAGTACCCTTTGCTATGATGATCCCAGTAGAGATATCTGTGATCTCCACTGATTTAGGACCAAAGATCACTTGCTTTGGAGATCCAGTATTGGTCATCTGATAGACAGATAACAGGTTTGAAGCTAGGGAGGGAACAAATAGCACATCTTTGAACCTTCCATGTTCAAGTTGGACAGAGCCCTTCCCTTTTGTTTTGACTTTACTGTTATTGCCCATCTGAATACTAGGACCATCAAAGGACTAAAAAGAAGAGAATGATTCTCTAGATGCAGCCATATGGTTGGAAGCTCCAAAATCAATGATGAAGACATGTGATGATGTGCAGCAAGCGTTCAGTGCATGGCATTTCCTTTGGTATTCTTCATCTTCTTCTTTATATTCATCCTTCCTTTTGCTAGCAGGTAGAGAAATGTTATGTTTCTTCAAAAGAAGAGCCATTTGATCAAGTTTTCTTCTCATACAGGAGATTTCTGAATGAAAGGCCCTTCCACAGTAAGAGCAGAGGACCTTGCCTTTTCCATTATTCTTTCTTCTCTTCGAACTTGAAGGTTCTTTTGACTACTCTTTCTTCACAGGAGACTCATCCATTTGCTTCCCTTTTTCATTCGCTAACTTATCTCCTCTTGCAAATAGAGCTAGATCTTTGGTAGATTGAATTATCCCCATTTGGATCAATTTATCATTCTCAGAAATAAGAGATTGGATGAAGGTATTAAGAGTGGGCATCTTCCAATTTAGAGTAGTGAGACTTACTGTTTGGAAGGTGGATACAAAGACTGATTAGTCGGCATTGAGCTTTGTGAGAATGGAAAGGATGAGTTGATATTCATCCTTCTTCACTTTGCATAGCTTCAACTGATATATTAGGTTCTTGAACTTTGTGAAGAGTTCATTCAAAGATTCGAATTTGATGGATTGAGAGTAATTAGATCATTTTCTAGCTGATGGATCCTCATTTCATCTTGCTTATCAAACAGGGAGTCAAGCTTGTCACAAACCTCCTTGGGAGTCTCCAAGTCTTGGATGTGAAATCGAATATCTCTAGAGACTGATGAGAGCAACTATCCATGGGCTTCATTAAGCATGTTCATATACTTAGCTTTGTATTTATCTGATTCTGGCTCTTCCTCTGTTTCTTCTATGAGTCTGAAGAGATGCTTGGTGCAGAGCATTACTATCATGTCATCCCTCCACTGGTGATAGTTGAATGGAGTGGGAAGCTCCACTAGATGAGCCATTTTGAATGTAGTAAGAAGGACAGATTTGTTGTAGAGAATGTAGTGAGAAGAAGAGGCCACTTGTAGCGAATGTTGTAATAAAAGTTGATAACCTATCACACAATCAAAATTACAAAGTAAGGTCAACAGTCTGCACTTTTGGAATTTCCTTCACACCCAGCATAGTTGATCAAGCAAGCTTGATCAATAATTTCCTAACTTGGGATATTAAGTGGTAAATTCTCCGCTTCTGGTGCAGTACTGGAAGGAGCAATTTGCTCAAAAATGATCCAGCTGGAGATCTGAGGAGGAGAAGTGCCTTTTCCAATGAGGCTCTGATACCATATTAAATTGAGCACATAGATATGTAGACAAACACACAACTCCTAAAATAGATCACACAATTTACTCAGTAATTGACGAATGAGATAGTGCAAAAATGTCTTGCAGCTATGAATGCTTTCATTAATAAAAAAGTAATTGGATAGATAATTACAATGAATTACAATGGTTTTAATAGCCACAAGCAATTCGAATCCACATGAGCAAATTTGAATTGATTAGACTCTACTTGACGGTAGGTAACTAAGACCTTGTCTAAATCACTATTGGGGGACTTAGTGGTTAACTGACCTTGTCTAAACCATAATCATAGTTCATCGGGGTTCTAAAACACAACTCAAGTGTTACATTCAGTGTTGACTAAGGATAACTGACTATGGTAGGTGAGAAATGATCCCCTCCTAAGTTGAGTCAAGAAAACCTAGCCCTAACTAAATGTAGAGGACTAAAATTGAATGTAACTGACTCCTAACTTAGCTTAACCAGTCATCAATTGACCTGAACTAACCTTGGTTGGTTTCAGCACTCCCAATGGCTCCTAAATTGTAGTGATTGGTCTAGGAGGCTCCTAAACTGATGTAATCAAGTGCAATTAGTGGCAGTGAGGCTCAATTAGTGTTCCCCACACTTTAGTAACTGAAACATGTGCCCCAATTAGGCCAAGTGGACCAATGGTGCTAATGACTATAAATAGACTGGATGAACTCTCAATTTAGACATGAATCCTGATTTAGACATATGACCAAATTTGGACAAGGGATGATTAATAATCCTAACAATAGGGTTACCAAATATCAAGTTTTCCAAGGGAGTCTGTCAAGGCTGTATCCTAGGAAAACACCCAGAGCACAAATTTGAGAGAGCTAGTCATGAGAGAACCTCTGCACCTCTTGAGTTGATCCATAGTGACATTGCTGATCCATTTCCTCATATGTCCATGAGTCAATCCAAATATGCACTGACCTTCATAGATGACTTTTCCAGGTATTGTTGGGTTTACTTCCTAAAGCATAAGTCTGAACTTTTTGACCTCTTCAAATTTTTTAAAGCCTTGGTTGAAAATCAGTCTGGGAGGAAAATCAAGATCCTCAGATCTGACAATGTTGGTGAGTATGTCAAGTCTAAGTTCATTCAATATTGGAAATATGCAAGTATTCAGATGTAGCATTTGATCCCTTACACACCACGGCAAAATGGTGTTGCTAAGAGAAAGAGCAGGTCATTGAAGGAGATGGAAACCTGCATGATGGAGGTTAATACTTTTCCACCAAAGTTTTGGACCGAGGCTATAAAATATGCATCCTACATCCAAAATAAAGTGCCTCATAAGAATCTTGATGGTATGACTCCTTTCGAAGCTTGGCGTGGGCACAAGCCAGATGCGACCCATTTCAAGATTTTTGTCTCAAAGGCTTGGGCTAGAATTCCAACTGGAAAGAGAAAGGATTTGCAGCCCCAAAACCAATAGTACCTATTTGTTGGGTATTCTAAAGATTCAAAAGGTTACAAGCTGATCAACTTGAGCACTAATAAATATTTCATTGAAAGAAGTGTTCAGTTCCAAGAAGAGCCTTTAGTAGCAATTGAAGTTCGAGAGTCTTCTTCACCACCAGATCCATTGATTGTAAGTGGAGATACTAATGAGTTTGCTGATTCTGATATGTCTAATGATGGTGATTTGATTGTAGATCCTGATAGTCCTACAATACCAAAATGCACAACAAAGACCATTCATGCAGCTGGGGAACTAGCTGGAAATCCTAGTGACACTAGGAGGACTAGATCTCAGTTTGAGAGTGCCCTTTGTATGAAAGATCCTTTATTTGATGAGAAGTGCTATATGATGGTTGAATCAGATACACAGACATATGAATATGCAGCACATGATCCAATATGGAAAACAACCATGAAAGAATAATTCAGCTCACTCTAGAAGAACAACACTTGGGAACCGGTTGATATTGCTCCAGGGAGGAAGCTAGTTCAATGTATGTGGGTTTTCAAGACTAAGTTTTCTGCTGATGGTTCACCTTTGAAATATAAGGAAATATTGGTATCCAAGGGCTACTCACAAGTACATGTTATTGACTACAATGAAACCTTTGCACCAATGGAAAAGATGCACTCCATAAGACTAGCTTTAGCCATTGCAGCTTCGAAGTAGTGGGAGGTACATCACATGGATGTGAAGTGTGCTTTCCTAAATGGAGATCTCACTGAAGAGATTTACATGCAGAAACCTAAAGGGTTTTTTTATAATTCATCTTTAGTGTGTGGGTTAAACAAATCATTGTATGGGCTCAAGCAAGCCCCCAGGGCTTGGTATGCCAAGATTGATGGATTTCTGCTGTCATTGAGTTTTGTTTAATGCAAGTATGATCCTAATGTCGATTTGAAGCTGATTCATGGTTCTTTGATGATTATTGTCTTGTATGTGGATGACCTTCTGATTACAGGAAGTTCAAAGAAAGAGATTGCCTCCTTGAAGGATGCAATGAACCATGCATTTTCTATGACAGATTTGGGATTGTTGAGCCAATTCTTGGGTCTCGAAATTGCTGAATCCCAACATGGAATCAAAGTACATAAGTCCAAAGTATGCCTTATATTTTATGAATAAGTTAAACATGAAATATTGGAAGCCAAGTAAGACTCTCTTTCTTTTAGGAGTTAAGCTTGAAGAAGTAGGTTCTTCTCCTATGGTAAATAATACACTATATAGGCAGTTGATTGGGTGTTTGCTTTATCATACACACACTCAACCTAATCTATATTATGCAGTTAGTGTGGCTTCAAGATACATGGATCATCCTCATGAGATCCACTGGAGGACAGCCAAAAGGATCCATATGCACTACACCAAACAGCTTGTGCATGATGGTACCATTCATCTACTCTTCTGTGCATCTTCAGAACAAGTAGCAACCATCTTCACCAAAGTTTTTTGTGAGAACACATTAAGCAATCTCAAATCACTGCTGAGGATTTCTGATCATGCTGTGAAGCATGATTGATGACAAAATTTTCAAATTTTGTTTTCCTGTCCATGTTTAAGGAGGATTTTCCCACTAGGTTTTTGCCTCTTTCCTTGGTTGTATGGACAAGCAGTATGTAAAGGGTGACTAAGCCTTGTTGCTAGGCCCTATTTTTTTCTGATATTTAATCATAAATTCAGGCTTAAGGGGGGTGTTAGAATAATCATCCAATAGTTACCTACCTTAGACATTAATTATATCGTTTTTGTCTTATTACCTAGTCTCCTAGGTTCCACTCTCTGCCAGTTTCCTTCTACATGTCTTAGAAGTAAACACTTGATAAAAATGAGTCATGGAACACTTTGGAAACCTCTTGGAAACCATATTACCATTTCTAATTTATTCCAAATCCTCCGAAGCGCATATCCACGTTTTCTGAAAAGCTGCCAGTTTTATTGAGAATTAAGGCACAAGGAAAAGCTAGACTAGGTGTATTTGAATTTTTTTTTCCCACATCATCCTCCATCCTATTCTCCTAATAAAAGCATGTATGATTTTTATTTCCATCCCTCATTAGATTTTCTACTTGACTTATCCAATTTGTGAGCATCTTGGTGGATTTGGAAACTGCTTTATGCACCTATGGGGGATTTGACTAGATTTAGTAAGCCTACTCTTTGACCTTTTCGAATGGCATCCTTATGCATTCAAATATCTCATGTAATTATATATTACAGCAGCCTATTACTTCACAAGGTTGGCTACTGTACACTTATTGAATACAGATTAGTGTTATGCTCTAGTTTTAGTCTCCTTTGGTGTTAATTTTGCGTGTTTGATTAGCAATTGTGTGAGTGTAATTGTTCTATCTCTTGGGTTCAATTTCCACAGCAATTCACCTTCAGATAAATCCTGAAATTCATGAGGATAAAAACCTTGCAACCGGGGGTCTGGATGTACCTGATGATTATGTTCCTGATAAAAGGTTCTTGGCAAAACTAAACAGAGAAGTTTGCAGGAAGAGGCTCGTGCAACATCTGATCATGATACGAGTTCATCATTGCTAGGGATAAATAATTGGGTTACCCACTACTTGGTTTTTCTCTTTGATCATATTAAAGATGGTTATTACATCAGACCTATACAACGATGGATAGAGCAATCTTGGAGCGGTACATGCCACCCAGCGCATCATCCAGGCCAAAATTGTTGTCCATCCTTTTGGGTTTTGGAGAATAACATGATCTGTCCACTAATTTATGAGATTCCAAAGTTCAAAATTACACATTTTCTCCCACCAAGATATTGGATTCCTGAAATGCATAGGTAGATGTAGAGTATATGTTTTCTTTGAAGGGTTTGGAACCATCACGAACTAGTATATGTTTTCTTTGAAGTTTTTCGAACCCACGGGAATAAGTTTTTCATAAAAGCTTCATCATTCATTTTTTAATAAAATATTGCAAATTAATATAGTTATTTGAGTATAATTTTCTTTTCTAAATTTTTATTAAATTTAATTGATCGGTTTTTGGATTTCTTGATTAAAATGTTGAAAGGTTTTTTTTAAGTGATTTTAATTATATTTAGTAAAGAAACATACGCATTAATATGATAAATAATTCATACTATATAAATAGATATAGTTATTATAATTATATTATAATGATAATTAGTAGTATATAATAATAGATATCTATTGTAATATATATTCATATTAATGCTAAATGTTATGTTGTTTTCTAAATAGGATGTAGGTTTTTTAATTAGGATTTAGTAAAATCCATTGGCATGTCTGCTATTCAAACCCAAATGATAAAAATCTCTATCAATTAAAATACTAGGAAATGAATCCACCATATATATGCCCGACCATGATCACACTCTCCAGTCTAGGACATTGGAGCATACTCTTGAGGCACTC
>LPNX011012033.1:0-15281 GCA_001517045.1 Pseudotsuga menziesii
AATAATTCTTATAACTCAGTAACTTTAGGAAAATGCTCATTCTAAAATAAATTTAGACAAATTTATTCACTAATTTAAGGAAACCGATCATTTTAATTCTCCGTATAAATATAGCTATACCTTTCTTTGTTAAGAGATAAGCTCTCGACTTATGATGAAAATATAGGTATCATTTTTTTTGCCGTGGAAATTTTGGTTATTTTACAGCAGCAACCTCTTTTGAGTCTCGTACGCCCCACCCGACTGCCGAAAATGTCAGCGATCATAGTCACTGCTGTCCAAGGCATCACAGTTAATGTCTAGCTGACAGAAGCTGCTTTCTCCATCCATTTGCATCCCTGTATGTTGAGAGAAGTTCGCTTAACACAAGCCCTGCGATTATCATGTCTGGAAAACGAGCTGGTTTTAGTCAATGTTTTCCTCCGTCCGTGTTTGAGTTTGAGTAAGTCGGTTCCGAGTTCCGAATTCTGGGGGTTTATTCTTCTCGATCCGTAGCCATAGCTATCGTGTTTGATGTCAATGAAGGTTGGCTTCGTTTTCTTCAGTCTTTTGATGGATTGCTTCAAATGCGCCCAGTTTTTAAATTGATGAGGAATATTATTCTCCCAGAAAATTACAATATTTACAGTGCTTTAATTCTTTCTGGTGCGGGGTTCGATCGCCTACCTTGTAGGGCCAATTGATTAGCCAAAATTTTCCAAGAAATTTTCAGTAACATCTTGAACAACTTAATGATCTCAACCTCCTCGGCGTGGCTGTGTATAAGAACGGCATTCAACTGCATGCTGTGCTGGCATCTCAGGCATTTCCAGAAGTGTATCTTTGTTCAGGGACACCTCACCGCGTGTTGGCACATGATGATGTCCTGCTGAAAAAAACTAGAGAGTTTGCATATGTGTATTGTGGCAGCCACTCTGAAAATTCACAGCAATAACAAATGACTTGGACAGCTCATGAATGAACAAGTCTTGGGTCATCTACAGCAAAACAAGGTATGCATGCACAGTTACATTTGGTGAAATAGTGATGCACAATGATAACTTGTGATATACAGTAAATGTAGAATAGTATATATGAAAAGTATGGCTATGCAATAGAGTATAAGTTTATCAGTCAATGGTGTGAACAGCATTATGGTTTTGTACAAGTGAATTTATGCAGGAATGAGTGAACTGTGTGTGAGAAGTGAGTTTATACAGGAATGAGTAAACTGTGTGAGAGTAGCATGTGCAAACAACAGTGAATGTGGTAGTTTGCTTTTGATGATACTCCTTCATGTTATGCACAGTCTGCTATGCACTTTGATTTGATGTCACATGCTTTGATAATGATGACATGATGTATGCTATATGACATTCTTCTATGCACCATAATGTGTATTTTTACATGCACATTACATGCTGTGGGTATTTGATGATGATGATAGTACATACCCTACGACTTTGACGTATAACCTATGATGATATTCAGCACTAGTAAAGCAGAAATATTTCAGTAATTGTGAATGGTAGTGAACCGTGTGCACTAGCAGTACAGGTTTTGGTATTTGACAGGTCCACAGGTTCGGCATATCAGCAGAAAGTACAGGTTTTGGTTTTTGACAGGTCCACAGGTTCGGCATATCAGCAAAGAGTACAGGTTTTGGTATTTGACAGGTCCACAGGTTTGGCATATCAGCAGAGAGTACAGGTTTTGGTATTTGACAGGTCCACAGGTTCGACAATATTCTACTTATCTGGGTGGCAGGAAGGGGCAAGGAAAGGAGGTCGTATCCTCCTTCCGGTAGAAGCCGGTAAACAAGGGAGTGGTAGCTTCCTTCAGGTTGTAGCCTGTAAAACAGGGGGTCGTAGCCTCCTTTCAGTTGAAGCTAAAAAAATTGAAGTCTATATAATAAGACAGTTGTTCTTTTTATCCAGTTATTTCTGGACAACTATTATTGAAAAGGCTTCCGTGGTTTTACCCCCAGGACTTGGGTTTCCACGTAAAAAATCTTGTGTACTGTGCATCTTGTTATTTTCATGATTGTTGATGATATGCTACTATGATTGGTGATTAGCAACTTGCTCTTGATCAGATTTTTTTTTTAATTGGAAAATACTGATTCACCCCCCTCTCAGTATTTCAACACCTACTACTATCAATATCAACATCTCTATGAACCCAAACGTCGTCAAAAACATGCATATCGATGCAAACTGCTCTCCGGAGGAGATTGTTATATATATTGCCTCATTTAAAAAGTTTTGTGACGTGTTTGCCTGGTCATATGAGGACATGCCAGGCACTGATCCATTGATTGTAGAGCATGAAATCCGAACTTATCGTGATGCTAGACCGGTGTGAAAAAATCTTAGACCTGTCAATATGCGTAAAGCGGCGGCTATTAAAGTTGAGGTGGAAAAATTGTTGAAAGTCATGTTTATATACTCGATTGCTCTGACAAAATGGGTATCCAATCCTATTCCCGTGAATAAAAAACAAGGGATAATACGTGAAACTTTCATCACTTAAACAAGGCATGTCCCAAATACAATTACTCCACAGCTTTCATTGATCAAATTGTTGATGCTTTTGCAGGGAGAAAAGTCTTTTCATTTATGGATGGTTTTTTTGGATACACTTTCTTCTTAGGAGCAAAGGAGAAAATCCCTCCTTTTGTCGAACCGAGCTTTGGTTGGAAAGTTTGTGGGACTTGGGCATAGTTTCTTTGATATTGAAGCCTAGATGTCCAAACACTAGTCTCCCAAAAGTCCGAGCCAGGTTTTTTTTTGTGCAAGATGTAGATATTTTGTTTTTATGTTCTTGTCCAAGGATGCAAGAGCCTAGTCCATACTTCATGGGCTCTAAGAGCTTGTATTTAGCTCCTTTATTTTTAGAGTTTGAAACCTAAGAAGAGATTGTAGACACTAAGAGGGGGGGTGAATCAGTGTGAATCCAATTTTAAACTTTTCTTAGCTTATCATAGTTAGCTACCAATTCATCATTCCATTACTCTACCAATCTCATAATCAAAACTTCATCATTCACATATCATAGCATTTAAATCATCAAGAACCATAACACAAAAGAACACAACACCATATAATTTTGTAATCTTTTTGTATTAGTTTTGGTTCGGCTACAACCGTTAGGTAAAATCAGCACCTACTGATATGAAGAGCACCTACTCTACATCCAGGACCCTGCCTAGTTTTCTTATACCCTGATAAGAAGGGTTTGAGGTATCCTAACCTCAAAAGCAAGACAAGCTTGCTTTTACAATATCGTATACACATGTCATCACAAGAAATCTCTGTCACATCATCAATGATGCACATCACATCAACTCTGTTGTAACACTGCTCATCATTCTGCCTTGTCAACTGTCCAAATCACTGCTCAACGTTCTTTGTGATCTGCTGAACATCAATCATCTTGTTCATTTGCTCATGTATTCAACACTGCTGGTTATCTGCTCATCATCACTACTGCTGGTCAACACATCTCATACTGCTCATCATAAACGTTGCTCACAGTCAAGTTATCCTACAGCTCTTATTGCTGATCATCAATCTCTGCTCTTTATCAATACTAGTGCTAAACAACCTTTGGTCAATGCTTCATCTGCTGGTCAATTGCTCATCAACACTTCTTGTCATAACATCAGGATCTGAACATGTCATCATCAAGGTCTAATCATTATCAAGGTCTATAGCATGGAGTGTACATCATCAACAAGACCAACTCATCTCATCATCGTCATATAGTTCATCATCAAGTTGATAGCTTTATCAACAAAGTTTGTCAAACATTAGTCTCCTGGACATGCCAACATAGGATATGCATCACCATGTGGTTTGCATTATAGTTTACATCATAGTGTATGACATGACAAGGCATAGGAGTTGTATCATCACTGCATAGGAGTTGTATCATCACTATGCATTCAATATTGTTCACTCACTTCTGTACATACCACTCAGCATAAACCATTTTACATCACTTCACATAAACCACTGCTACATCATACTTGCACATCACAAATATTTTTGCATATTATTTTAAAACTGTTCATCAAGCATCACCCTGTATAAGCTTTCTTAGTACACAATTTCAGAGCATGCATACCTTCATTTTAATCATTGCACTATTGTGTACTGTATTCATCATAAGATAAATATCATCACTTCTTTACTGTTCACACCTACTCACACCCCACTGTAAGTATGTATATCATCATAAGGAAGAAGTATATATGTCATACCTTGTGCCTGTCAAACTTATGTAACTGCTACCTCATTTAGGGCATTGAAAACTCTGTCTGCAAAACATATCCACTTGGACTATGGATAAAACCTACTTAATCAAGTTGAATGTATGATCTTTGGATACCTTCCTCTGCTGCTTTCGTCATCAAAGTCTGATATAGTCTTCAAAAGAATTTGCACATGCCAATTATTAAGATCTGTCCATCATTAAGCTTTGCTCTATCATCCATCTGCTCTTAGGTTTTTTTTTTTTACTGTTATAAATGCCTGTAACTTATAGTTGTAGTAGCAGCAGCATAACATAAACTCTAACTAAGTGGAGATTTCTTCACCAAGCTGATCTGGAGTATTTCAATAAATACTACAACTGTAGCAGCACCCAGATACGAAGAGTTTCTCCCTTTGGCTTCACATTTGAGCAAGACACGATGCAACTCAGTGAATATGAATAGCAGCAAACTCAATGTGCTGTGGGAAACTTGAATTGAGGCAGAATGACTGTGTCTTACTGAAGAATGCACCCCAACTGGAAAATACTCATCTTTAGAGTACCCAAAAATTGACTGTAACTGGTATCCTTTGCTTGTAGGTCGCCTTCCAATACTTAAACCCCGATAGTTTACCCTCTTACCTGCTGATGACGCGTTCTTTTCTTGTGGTGAGTGCGCCCTCTCTTTGGATTTCCAAGCTCTCTCTACAACTCTGGATGTGCCCTTGCAAGGAGAACCCACTTTTAAGTGTGGACAGTCAAGGAAATAAACAGTGCGCCCTTCCTGGATAATACTGCGCTAAATAGTGCTTGAGGTTTCCGCTCGACCCAATATTTTTCCTATGTGAGCACTCTCAGATTGAATAGTTTTTGCTTCTGCTCACTTAAAGAATTCCGTATCCTCAACAAGAACTCGACCTTGAGTCCATCGAGTTATGGCGCCAACTCATCACTCAAACGAGGAGCAAATATTTTACTTTCCACAGCAAATAATTCCTCTTCTTAAATTTTAGCATTGAATTAATGCTTCGTAAAACTGCGCACTTCAAAATCAAGGGCTTTATGTGCATGAAAAGTTTCAAAGTTCCTTCTCAGACCACTGCATTTCCCTGACCCGGTCAGTAGCTATCGTATCTGCAAGCTTTCTTCCTGTCTCATGCTTACGTTATACATATGATATATATATCTCTAGCATACCCAAAGCTGGGAAATGAAAAGCTAAAAACAACTTCAATATTGAACCAACATTTGACAAAGAAACATCTTCAAAATATAGCTTCCTTTTAAAAACGAAGATGTCAAAGTTGAACCTTAAAATTTGAAAGAAGTGGCAGCCTGATCAGTCGTTGTACACCCAAATTTAGACATATATTTAAAACATGATCTTCTCTTGTGGTTGCCTTAGTCCCATACCCGAGCTCAACTAAAGGCTTCTTATAAATCAGGCATGTGGCTGTCCTCTTCTCCACCAAAAAAAAAAAAAAAAGAAAAAAAATATCAGTCTATAGCCCATGAATTTCCTCAGTCAGCATGTTTCCCGAAATTCTCCTTTGTTGTTCTGCGGCTGCCTCGGAGCTCCACCAAAAATTTCCACACTCAAAATGAGAGGATGTGATAGGGGTATATATACTAAATTTTCACCTTACTTTGGGGAGCCAAATTGTATTAAATTTAGTAATTTATTTCTGGGCCGACTTCACAATTAAAAAATATTTTGGGCCGACATGCATACATATACTTATTTTTGTTTTAATTTGACTTTGGAGCCAACTTCTTCAAAATATTTTCAAAGTCTCTTCATCAAGGCATCTTCTAGGGCTCTTTCATTGATTCTATCAATACAAGGGCTTCCACTTCAAACCAAGGGCATCCACCACATGCCAGAGACCATATAAGGTCATCACTATCATAATACATGCAAGGGTTCTGTTGGGGCCTGGAAATTCGCAGGCAGCAACAGTAAGGGATTCTCCCCAATCAACGTTCCCAACTAGCCCGTTGACTGTTTGGTATAGGGAATCTGTCCGGTTTGCGGTCCGGCTACCGTAGGTCAAGTAACAAAACAAAGGTTCTACCAGTTGCGGCCCGGTCCACCGGGTTTTTGTATTTTGACTTAGAAATGAAATGCAAGTGCCTAACTACATGCAAGGTGATCAGAATGCAAGGAGCTGTCAGAACGTGATGCACAGGTTCTTACCTCTCATCTTAGACTCACAAGCAACCAAATCACATACAATAAGAAATAAACTAACTATCTAATCTATCCCTAGGGAGCAAGGTTATCATTTTGGATGAGTAATACATTTCGTGCATGCACTATGAAGAGTTACAGACAGCTGATACTTCTTTCAAAACACATGAACAATTATAGATATTTCAACAACCAGATAGCCAATTGCTTTATGGACCACATTTATTACTCAGAGTAGAAAACATCACAAAAATATACTGAAAGACATTCAACAAGAACATAGGTTCAAGAAACTAGAACAATCTCACAGTCAATAAGACACAGCTAAAAACCAAATAGTTCCTCTTCAACATCGCTCATTTAATTACATTTGATGCCTTCCATGTTGCACTCTCTCCAATAGGCAAAATTGCAGTTTCCTTTGTAAAACGAAGTAGTTCCTCTTACAAGCAAACCATTTACAAAATTTTCCCAAGGAAAAATCCCTCTCTCAATCCTACTTTCCAGTATTTAAACTACGATTACAGAGCATTTCAGTTTCCCTTCAGACGCATCATCTTTCAGTTTCCCAAACGCTTCACATTCTTCTGAGCTGTCTATATGCACTCATGACTCCTTTAGTAACGGACCAGCAATCAAATTCATGCCTTTATCGTTATTGAATTTGTCTTCCGCTCCCTAGGGCCCTTTCAGTAATCTGGTCAGTGTCGTTTCAATTTTTTACCGATCTGTGCTTCTACGTCTTCACGCATCAGCTCCTTACGCACACCTGCAATTAATCAACGTGTATTATCCTTCTGGGACTGCGTTATAAAGCATAGCAGCAGATTATACAACTGAAACGACTATCCCAAAGAAATGGTCTGGTGCACCACGTCGGCAGTCGGGAGGATACTGACAACGGAAGTCCAGGGCTTGGCTCAGTCGCAACGGCAGAAAGAAAAGACTAAGAGGCGCGATTCAACATTGTGGGCGAAAAAGCTCAATCCGAGATCGGGTGACTTTGACGTCGGACGCCAAAAGGACTCCCCGGCCGTAACGGCGGACAAACAAGTGCTAAAATGATTTGAAACGTGGGCAGGAGAGGGCTTAATCGGACGTCGGAACACATTCAAATCGGAAGCTCAATATCTTTCCCAGCCACAACGGCAGAAGGGTAAAAGCTACGGGAAAGCGATTGAAGACAAAAAACGAATCGGACGTCGGAGCGATTTGGACTTCGGACGCCAAGCCGCTTTGGGAGCCGCAACGGCGGAGGGAAAAAGAACAAACACAGCCGATTCAACAGCAAAATTAAGTGTTCGAAATCCTTTAAAAATCAACAACAGGCGAGGGCCATTTCAATTTCAAAGCGACGGCCGATCAAAGACAATTGGCAAAACTGAACCAAACTATGCGACCTGCTGCAAGAATTCAAGCGCGAACAAATCCTGTGAACAGACTGTATATAAATTTTTCAAAACATCCAGACTTAACGCAGGACCGAAGAACTATCACGGATGAAACAACCCGAAGTGATATTCAGTTATGAGGAGGGGCCCAAAATTTAAAAGATTTGGGGAGGAAAGTTGCAGCAGCAACAACTGGCGATTACCTAGTGAACCTAGATCTCTGGGCGATTAACCTCTGAGTGACAGACTGTTTAACAACAAAAGCATCATATTGGATTCTTCCAGCAATATGGATTTCTCAAATGACAGCAGTGTGTACCCTTAATCATTGATGACAGTCCAAATAGGGAGAGTGGAAACCAAAATCGTCAAGTCCAGATAACTATGCTGAGGACGGAGGATGAATTTCATTTTTACCTTCATCTTCAGGTGGCTAAAATATTTGGACACCACACGATTGGAGCATATGGTAAACAACACTATTCATTTGTTCCTCATTCCCATGCCATTTCAGCGCTTTTTCTTATACTTTTTTGGACTTTTGTCCCATTTCATATGAGTTTGCTTTCATGCCTTTCTTACTGAAATTTAATTCAGGATCCTCTATCCCATAGTGTCCTTTTGTGTGAGTGGTGTACTTCAAGTTTAAGCTCACGGACGGAGAGGATCTTTTGGCAATTCATTACTTGTAATTCAGCATCTGCTTTGATGTATGATGCTTTCATAGGAGTTCTTTGATTCTTATCTGCCTTTTGGCATTTGTTTCTTGGCATGGGATCATTTATATTTAATATACTGTTCACCTTGCTTCTTTCCATGGGTCCTCTGCCTTCATCCCCCAGACATTTTAAGTGTGACGTGGATGGAACCTCAACATAGTATTCTGGACTATTTGAATCCGGTTTATTTCATGGGGGTTAAGCAGGACTTCAATGCACATAGAGCTCTTCAAGAAAACAACTACACTGGAAGAAGTTCTTTCATATAAACAACAACATACAGTCCAATACCAAAACATTTATCAATCCCATAAATTTCGGATGTTCCCCACGCAACCGCAGGTTTGCTCCCCTTATTGAAATCAACAAAACAAACTAAAACATGACTCAAAAGACAGCCGGGCGAATTATTTATATACAAGACAGAAAAAATCAAACAGACTCAGGAAAAATAAGGTTTGAGAACCAAACTATTTGCTGGCAGGTTCTCCTCCCACCCCTACAGATCTTGCAACTTGTAAGTAGAAGGACCAATCTTGGCTGCAATCTGACAAGGGCCTACCCACAACTGCTGGAACTTAGTATGCTTTCCTTTCTCATAATGGGGGTGGTCCCATTTGAGGACTAAGTCTCCTACTTCAAAGTCTTTTGTCCCAGCTTTATGCTTGTCAAACCATCTCTTAACTGACTCTTGTTGCTGCCTAAAGCATTCTTTGGCTTTAGATCTGGCTTCTTCAGCTTTCAAGAGATTATATATTCTTATTTGTAAAATTTCATCATCTGACCCCCTAGACTCCTGAGCTAGTATGGAAGATGGTAGCATGATATTGGGAGGAAGGATGGCTTCTTTACCATAGACAAGGGTATATGGAGACACTCCAATCGCAGACTTGGGGGTGACTCTATCAGCCCAAAGGGCATTTGGTAACGCTGAGTGCCAACTCCTCTGGTTTTCTACCAGAGTCTTCTTTAAAATTCTAATCAAATTTTTGTTAGAGGATTCAGCCAGGGCATTTCCTTGTGGATAATAATTAGCCGAATAATGCAATTTTATCCCTTTATCATGAGCAAAAGCAGTCAATTTAATTGATGAAAAGTACTTGGCATTATCAAAAACTAACGAAATTGGAACTCCAAACCTGGTCATGATGTGGTCTTGTAAGAAGCTGATGACTTCGTCTTCATTTATTTTGCGCAGCGGAATAGCTTCGACCCAGCGAGTGAAATAATCTGTAGCGGTCAGAATGTACTTGTGCTACAGAGAGGAATTTGGTTTAATTTCTCCAATAATGTCTAGTCCCCATTGCTCGAATGGTTCTGTAATCATTACTGGCTTCAAAGGTGCTGCTGCTTTAGGCTGTCTTCCACTGCACCTTTGGCAAATATCACACTTTCTGACATGTGCGTGTGCATCCTTGAAGAGTGTAGGCCAATAGTAACCGGCTCTGAGGATTTTGTGGGCTGTAGTGTCTCCTAAATAATGTCCTCCAGTAGGACCGTCATGTAATTCTGACATTACTTTCTTCGCATCTTCTTTTTCTAAGCATCTGAGGAGAACCCCATCATAATTCTTTCTAAATAATATTCCTTCCACAATTTGATCAGATGTTGATTTAAGACGCAGAGATCTTCTTTGTTTGGAATTCCAATGTTATGGCAACATCCCTGACTGCAGGTAATGCACAAGGTCTCTATACCAAGACTCAGGAGCTGTAAACAAAGGACATACATCCATTACATGCAATTCGGCCTCATCCTCCCATGCTTGCTCCTCATTGTTCCTCCCTTCAGTCATTAGCTTGCACAATCCTTGTTCTTTAACTATAGAGGCTGGCTTGAATTCAAGGTTGTATTCTTGAAGAGATGTTACCCAGTTGCCCCTTCTTTCTCCTAACTCTTTCTGTATGAGAAGGGATCTTACAGCTGGGTAGGGGACTATTACCTTGGTTCGATTTTTTAATATATAAGGCCTGAATTGCTTCACTGCCTTAAATACTGCGTAAGCTTGCTTATCAACGGCTGGGTAGTTTAATTCAGCCCCTTGTAGACTAGTGCTCATAAAAGATATTGGGAATTCATCCCCCCCATCCTCCTTTTGCGTAAGCACAGCTGCCAGTGAATCATCGGATGTAAACGTATACATAATAAAGTCTTTGTCAAAGTATGGGCTTTTCAGGGAGGGCGCATGTGCAACAGCAGTCTTGATTTTACTGAAAGCATTTTTTTCAATTTCAGTCCACTTAAATTGTGCATTTTGCTTGACCATCTACTGCAGCGGCTTAACAGTCTGAGCAAAATCAGGCACAAACCTTCGTACGAAATTTATGGTTCCCATGAAGGATTGCATCCCCTTCTTATTATGGGGCAAGGGGATTTGTTCAATAGACTTAATTATTTCTGGGTCAATGGAAATTCCCTTCTTTGAGACTATGTGTCCTAGCAACTTGCCCTCCATGACCGCGAATACGCACTTCTTAGGATTGAGGGAGATGTCATATTTCCGACAGCGTTCGAAAATTTTCCTTAGGTGAAAAGCCTGCTCTCCTCTTTTCTTCGAGAATATTGTAATGTCATCAAGGTATACCACAGCACTTTGTCCAATCAATCCACGGAAAGCTATGTCCATAGCTCTCTGAAATGACGCTCCAGCATTAATCAGTCCAAAGGGCATCCTTCTATAGGCAAAATTTCCCCATTTGGTCCTGAACGTTGTCTTTAATATGTCTTCTTCGGTACCAATACTTGGTTGTAGCCAGAGAACCCGTCTAATAATGAAAATAGTTCAGAACCTGAAACCATTCGTAGCAGCTGATCCATGGGTGGCACAGGATAGTTATCTTTATCCGATGCACGGTTTAAGTTCCTGAAGTCCACACACAAACTGATTTCTCCTGACTTCTTTCTGACTGGTACCAGATTTGATACCCACTCAGAGTGCCTGACTTTAAAAATGATTCTAGCATCCAGCAATTTCTTTACCTCACTCTGAATCAGCGGTTCCAGTTTTAGATGCATTTTCCTCAAGGGCTGCAGATACAGCTTGACTCCCGCCTTGATGGGAACAACGTGCTTGATGATGATGGTATCGTATGTCTTTAACTCTTGGTACGTCCAGGCAAAGACATCTTTGTATTTTTTAAATAGACTGATGAACTTGTCTCTTTCTTTTGGCGAACAGCATTAGCCAAGGTTCACGAACTTAGGAGCCGTTTTAGTCCCCAAATTTATCAGCTCGAACTGTAGAGTTGAGCTGTGAGTCTTCACGTTGGTGGGTCTCCTAAACTTTTCATTCAAGTCAAACATCTTTTCTAACGTTCTGACCCCTTTAGGGATGAAATTATCAAATTTCATCTCGGCCTAGTGTTCTTCATCATCAATAATCGCTCCTTTGAATACTTCGTCATTTGTTAAACATTCTATAATTTGTTGGTCATCATCGAACACTCGCAGGTTGGTAATCATATCAGGTACTGAAGGCCTGAAAAGCAATTCAACAGTACATCGATTATTTGAGGGTACAAGCCTAGCGGCCGAAGTGGCTAATAAGTTAGCTGCAGCGTTTTTAATTCTTGGGATTGAAATAATGTTGAATGCATTAAAACATTTAAGAAGGTCCCATACCTCATTCTGGTAAGCTTTTAAGTGAGGAGAAATACAGTGGATTTGATTTCAGATTTGTTTCACAATAATTTCAGAATCCCCAAAAACTTTTAAATTACTTACCTTCAATTCAATCGCTTTCTTGAGTCCCTGCACCAGTGCTTCATACTCAGTTGTATTATTAGTACATTCAAACTCTAATCTACATGAAAGGAAATGTTTATTCTTCTGTGGGTCAATTAGGACACAGCCGGCCCCTGACCCTTCTAATGTCTTTGAGCCATCAAAAAATAAAGTCCAAAAGTCACTAACTACTGAAAGTAAATCTATTCCTACTGCTAAGTCTACTATTTTACAATCAATCTCATCAGCCTACGAGAATCGAAGGAGATCAGGCTGGGTGTCGAATGGGTTGCTAGCTTCTTCCGCTTGATAATTCCCTGGTTCCAACTCAAGAAAATAATTCCCCAATACAGAATACACATGTATATTCTTTTCATCCAGTTGAGTAACATTGTACTTCATGTGGGGTTCTCTTAGAATCTTAATCTGGTTTGGAATCCCTTTGTATGGCAACCACAGATGTGACCAATCTGAGGCGAAATATCCATTTAATTTGGCTGACCAATCTCTGCTCAGGACCAGACCGTAAGCGTCTGGTATATCAGCCACCACGATGTTAATAACCTGGCATACTTTGTCATTGGATGCCAGACGGATTAGGACGTCTTCCATCTCACCAATTACCTTAACGTTTGTCCTATCCAACTGAACCACCCTCCACGTGGTTGGCTTTTGCTGTCCATTTATCTTCTTACATACTGATATGGGCATGACATTAATGGACGCCCTCGAATCTACAAGACAATTGTGCACGTTATGATTAAAAATTTCAAACGTCAGGAGGAAAGGTAGATGTTTAGCTTTAGACTCACCTCCAACGCTGGTTTCTCCAATTTCTTCTTCGTCCTGAGGTTGATTGTCAGTGGGCAACTTGTCATCTGATGCTTCAAGTGCTTTCAACAATCTCTCCTTTTGATGCGGAACTTTACACATTTCGAATAGTGGAACATTCACTTTTACCTTTTTTAAATCCTCCACAATGTCATAATTCATCGGTTGTCCAAGGGGATGTGGTTTATTAGCATTTTCTTCACTTGGCTTGGCTGTTGTGTCATTCGGTCTAGGATTTTGACTGGTAATTGTGAATTCTGGAATCTTATCAGCCAAGGCTTTATTTTGAAACTTCTTCTTAACATTTCTTTGCAGCCTTCTGATCTTCGGATAATAAGACTGTCGTCTTTAACCGTTCCTTTGCTTCTTGTGGCCACGTTGGTTTCAATAACGCCCTTGTATCCATGAGTCTTTCCTTCTTCAGCATCAAATAAGGAGACAGAATTCCATAAAGTCAAGGTTTCCTCTTCCTGCTCTTTATTAGACGTAGAGGCAGAATTCTCTTTCCTTTCTTCATCTCCCTCTTCTGTTAGCCTCGAATCCAACAGCTGATTCATCACTAGCGTCATAGAGTTTATCCATTGCGGACAATTATTTTCAGAGTGTGGCTATTGGTGGAAAGTGCAAAAATTATCCATGCCAACCTCTGTTAGATTCATGGATGCAGCATTGTGAGGAGGAGGATTAGAATGATCCTTATCCTCTCTTTTCTTATAATATGGCTTATAAAACCTTTGTGCCTCCTTTTCTTTCTCCATATCTATGATCTTGTTGGAAAGCTTCTGCATCATCTTGGCCATATTTTCCAGATCTGGCGACTTTTCTTCCTTAGGCTTAGCGAACAATAAGGATTTTCTCCCCGCACCTTTCTCTCCTGATTGTTCTGGATAATCTTTGATACTTTCTCTTTCTGCTTCCACCACTTCTGCCTCTTCATAGGTCTCTGTCAGAGTGGGCTTGGCCCTACCTTTTGCAAACATGGCCAAATCAGGGCCCAAATCTGAAGTGTAGTACTCAATCAGTACTTTGTCTGAAGGCTTATCTGTTTTAGAGAAGTTCTTAAGATATGCTGCAAACCTTTGCGTGAAACTGTGCACTTTTTCCTTTTTCTCTTTCTTCAATGCACATAGTCCTTTCATGAGGGCAACATGAGTCTTTTGAGTCGCATACTTACTTCTAAAAATCCTCTCGAAGGTACTCCAATCTGGGATCGAGTTAGCAGGCAACCCAAAATACCATGAAGCTGCGGCTCCTTTAAGGGTATGCGGGAACAGTCGGCATACTACATCTTCATGCTCCCCAGCCCTCAAACCTTCTATTGCCAAGTAGAAACTCTGCAGATGATCATCCACCAGGATCTTCTCATTGGGGTCAAATTTAGGTAACAACTTTTCGAAGGATTGAGGTAGGTCATGTAGTGGAGGTGTTAGATTTAGAGGTGATCTGGCTCTCCACGCAGGTGGTGGATTCGGTGGGTTGGGTGGCTGGTTTGCATTTACTCCGGCCATGAGTCGGGGTGGAGAGTGAGGGGGTGAACCAACAGGAGTGTGAGTAGGAGAACTGTAAGGGGTATCGGGGCCTTCTTGGTTCAAAGGTAATTCAACCTCCTGTAGCGCTATCTCTACAAGTTCTTCCTAGTCTCCAACCAACACTGAATCTTCTGCTATAGGATGGTCTTTCTTCTTGTATTCTCTTCTAGGCAATTCAGGGTTAATTGGTAATCCTCCAAGCTTCTTTACATATGCACGGGTGTGTCTTCTTAGGTCTTTAACTACTTCGTTACCAACAGCATATAGATGTTCTCTGTTTTCTTCCGGGGTTGGATTATGGAACCCACTTCTTTCGGAATTGTCACCGGTGGAAAAATCTCGGGAAAACGGGTTTCCTCGTGTAGCTAGGGTTTTCACCCTAGCTTGTGCTAATGAGCACCTACTAAGGAATCTGGAATCCTTAGTAGCAGTTCAATGATGTATATGAATTAAACAAAGATAAACTGAAACAAAGACTAATCTAAATACGTTCTTGAAGCTAAAGCAGTAAAAAGTAAATAACATGAAACAGTAAAGAAATGAATGATGATTTTTATTGATATTACCTCCAATGAGGAGGTTGGTGGAGTCCGTTGCACTGGTCCGATGTCGGTGGCTTCGAGCTCCAAGCTGCTTCTTCTCCTTCTCCGGTGGTGGAAAT
>LPNX011012033.1:21503-66301 GCA_001517045.1 Pseudotsuga menziesii
TTCGGTCTCACTTTGAATTAGGGGATAAATTGTGTGCATGTGAGGTTATGAATCCAAAATAGTTACTCAATGACAATAACAATGTAGAAAAAACTTTGAAAAACTTTTACCATGCAAAAAAAAAAATTATTTTTATTTTTTTTTTTGAAATAAATGCTAAAAATTTTCTAAACAATTCTATAAACAAGGGACAGAAATGGCTATAGGGCTGCAAGTGGTACAGGTGGCTGTGCAAGTGCAGGAAAAATGGAGGCAAAGTGGCTGGGTTTCGGCGCGGAAACAAGGCCCAAAAAACAGTTCGCGGATCGCGGGTATGGGGCGGACTCGCGCGGTCGGACCACGGATTTGAAGGCAACAGGCGCGGTCGAACCGCGGGTTTAGAGGAAACAGGCGCGGTCTAGGTCGCGGGATTCGGGCTGACAGCGGCGGTCGGAGCGCGACTGTGTTATGAACAGGCGCGGTCGGATCGCAACTGTGGGCTGAAAAAACGCGGTCGGGGCGCAACTGGGAAAGTTCAAAAACGCGTCCAGGACGCAGGAAAATGGCTGACAGCGACGGGCTAGTCGCAGGTTAGGGCCTGAAATGCGCGGTCGGGCCGCGACTGCGGAAGAAAAAAGTGCGGTTTCCGGCGGCCGAAAACGACAGCCGAAAGTACAGTACGGAAAAATAAAATTAAAAAAGCCAGCGGAGTCGCCAAAACTGTAGCTAGGGTTTTCACCCTAGCTTGTGCTAATGAGCACCTACTAAGGAATCTGGAATCCTTAGTAGCAGTTCAATGATGTATATGAATTAAACAAAGATAAACTGAAACAAAGACTAATCTAAATACGTTCTTGAAGCTAAAGCAGTAAAAAGTAAATAACATGACACAGTAAAGAAATGAATGATGATTTTTATTGATATTACCTCCAATGAGGAGGTTGGTGGAGTCCGTTGCGCTGGTCCGATGTCGGTGGCTTCGAGCTCCAAGCTGCTTCTTCTCCTTCTCCGGTGGTGGAAATGGACCAAAAAGAGTTCTCAATGGTGAAAGTAGCTTGATGGTAAGCTAGGGTTTCGAGAATAATTTCGGCAGAGGCAGGATGCTTATGATTGTGGATGATGAAATGAGGGGTCTCCACCACTTATTTATAGTTTTTTAGTGGTGGAGTGCTGGCCCATGGTTTTGGAAACCATATGGTTTATGGCAGCTTATTTAGGGTTTTTTCCTCCTTTTCCTCATTATTTTATATTTTTTCTTCCCTTTTGGGAATTTTGCTATTTTAGAGGAATTTTGGACATTTTTGGAGGAAAAAGGGGTTTTTTGGCCTTTTGGAGGCATTTTTGGGCCTTTTGGAGGCTTTTTAGATGGTTTTATGGCCTTTTAGAGGCATTTTAGGCCTTTTGGAGGCTTTTTAGTGGGATTTTCAGGGAAATATGGTAGGGAAATGGACAAATGAGCCATGTAGTGGGGTAGATGAGGTAGTTAACCATTTTTGGGTGTTAACACCTCGGCCAGCCATGCACTGGCGGCCCTCCTTCTAGCGCCAAAACTGTTGGGGCTTGGAAATTCACAGGCAGCAACAGTAAGGGATTCTCCCCAAGCAACGTTCCCAACTAGCCCGTTGACTGTTTGGTATAGAGAATCCATCCGGTTTGTGGTCCGGCTACTGTAGGTCAAGTAACAAAACAAAGGTTCTACCGGTTACGGCCCGGTCCACCGAGTTTTTGTATTTTGACTTAGAAATGAAATTCAAGTGCCTAACTACATGTAAGGTGATCAGAATGCAAGGAGTTGTCACAACGTGATGCGCAGGTTCTTACCTCTCGTCTTAGACTCACAAGCAACCAAATCACATACAATAAGAAATAAACTAACTATCTAATCTATCCCTAGGGAGAAAGGTTATCATTTTGGATGAGTAATACATTTTGTACATGCACTATAAAGAGTTACAGACAGCTGATACTTCTTTCAAAACACATGAACAATTATAGATATTTAAACAACCAGATAGCCAATTTCTTTATGGACCGCATTTATTACTCAGAGTAGAAAACATCACAAAAATATACTGAAAGACATTCAACAAGAACATAGGTTCAAGAAACAAGAACAATCTCACAGTCAATGAGACACAGCTGAAAACCAAATAGTTCCTCTTCAACATCGCTCATTTAATTACATTTGATGCCTTCCATATTGCACTCTCTCCAACATGCAAAATTGCAGTTTCCTTTGTAAAACGAAGTAGTTCCTCTTACAAGCAAACCATTTACAAAATTTTCCCTGGGAAAAATCCCTCTCTCAATCCTACTTTCCAGTATTTAAACTACGATTACAGAGCATTTCAGTTTCCCTTCAGACGCATCATCTTTCAGTTTCCCAAATGCTTCACATTCTTCTGAGCTGTCTGTATGCACTCATGACTCCTTTAGTAACGGACCAGCAATCAGATTCATGCCTTTAGCGTTATTGACTTTGTCTTCCGCTCCCTAGGGCCCTTTCAGTGATCTGGTCGGTGTCGTTTCGATTTTTTACCGATATGTGCTTCTACGTCTTCATGCATCAGCTCCTTACGCACACCTGCAATTAATCAACGTGTATTATCCATCTGGGACTGCGTTATAAAGCATAGCAGCAGATTAGACAACTGAAACGACTATCCCAAAGAAATGGCCTGGTGCACCACGTCGGCAATCGGGAGGATACTGACAACGGAAGTCCAGGGCTTGGCTCAGCCGCAACGACGGAAAGAAAAGACTAAGAGGCGCGATTCAACGTTGTGGGCGGGAAAGCTCAATCGGAGATCGGGTGACTTTGACGTCGAACGCCAAAAAGACTCCCCGGCCGTAACGACGGACAGCCAAGCGCTAAAATGATTTGAAACGTGGGCGGGAGATGGCTTAATCGGACGTCGGAACACATTCGAATCAGAAGCTCAATAGCTTTCCCAGCCGCAACGGCGGAAGGGTAAAAGCTACGGGCAAGCGATTGAAGACAAAAAACGAATCGGACGTCAGAGCGATTTGGACTTCGGACGCCAAACCACTTTGGGAGCCGCAACGGCAGAGGGAAAAAGAACAAACACAGCCGATTCAACAGCAAAATTAAGTGTTCGAAAGCCTTTAAATATCAACAACAGGCAAGGGCCATTTCAATTTCAAAGCGACGACCGATCAAAGACAATTGGCAAAACTGAACCCAACTATGAGACCCGCTGCAAGAATTCAAGCGCAAACAAATCCTGGGAACGGACTGTATATAAATTGTTCAAAACATCCAGACTTAGCGCAGGACCGAAGAAATATCAAGGATGAAACAACCCGAAGTGATATTCAGTTATGAGGAGGGGCCCAAAATTTAAGAGATTTGGGGAGGAAAGTTGCAGCAGCAACAGGTTCCATGACCTTTTCAACGAATGACTTCATCAAAGTGCTATCATGTCATCAGGAATGTCCAAAAGCTTCATCCATATGTGTGGGTTCAATACCCAAGCCACCATATGCAAGGGTGTGTTTCATCATGCCATTTAACCACAAGGGAGACCATACATCATCATCAACCTTCTTCTAGAGCTACAATGACTTCAAGGGCTTGAAGGACATCTTCAAGGGTACAATTTCATCAAGGTCTACATCAAGTGCAAGCAGTGGGGCTCCAGAAACATCAAATGACACATCTAAGTGTGGGGGGGATTCATGACCAACTTGTGGGTCTAGGCACTGCAGGTGGGACTTGGTGGCATCAATGACATCTCGTGGAGCCACTGCAAGTCCATGTTGGCATCAATGACAATTTCATCAACAATCTCCCCCTTTCTCATTGATGACAACAAATCATGCTCCCCCTGTGAGCATGCTTCCCTTTTATCTTCATCTCTCCCTTTGTCTTCATCTCTCCCCCTTTGGCATCAATGGCAAAGGGTGTCCACATACCTGTCTCTGAAATATCTGATCACTGCTGGCTGCTCCCCCTGTCAATATGCACGATCCTAGGACCTGTCTGTATACTTGGAGTAACCATCCTTTCTTTGTTGAGTTCATCCTCCAGCCTCATGAACTCAAGATGTGTTAAGGTCTTTGAGAGACCTTACACTTGGCTTGTCGTATGGCAGCCATCCCCCTTGCTCTAATCAGCCTCTCTTATCTGCAACTGCTCTGTCTTCCTCATCCATACTTGCTTCACACTTGCTTCTTGGCATCTGTCCTTTGATCATTTGTTCCTTCATTTGTACCAACTTTCCTTGATGATTTGTCTAGGTAACTTCTCAAGGATTGTTTTCGTGTACTCCAACAATCTTGAGCTTTGTGCCCAAGGCCACTGCAACTATAACACCTCATCATACAACAATGTGTAGCAATGTGACCAACATCTGACTGAGCTATTGGAGCTTCCAACACTTCTTTGATCAACTTCATTTCTCCATGCTTGAAAGTGTCCTTGACTATAGACATTTGTCTTCTGATCTTCAAATATTCTTGCTGATGTGTATGGAGTACTCCTTCTTGCTTGACTTCTTTAACTAGCACATTCATGGGCTTTGTGTCCAAACCCACTACAGGTGTAGCATCTCAATGCGTGACATGTGGCAGCAACATGTCCGACTTGTTTACATGTCCAACATCTAACTGAGACATTGGGGCTTCCAGCCCTTCTTCTTTCATAGAACCTACAATCCATAGCCTTATGACAAAAGTTAGAACAAAAATAACAATAACCATTGAAGCCACTAGCATACCTAGGTCTTGGAGTTGTTTCTTTAATGAAGTTGCTTTGAGGAATAGACCTAACTCCTCATTTCATCTTTGAACTTCCACACTCCTTGTTGTCATGTGCAGTTGTCTGGGAAGCAGCTTTGGACGTTGATGGACATGCTTCTGGAGTCTTAAGAGACCAAGTGTCATCTTCATATTTTTCTTTGTTCTTCTTGTAACCAAGACCAGTTTTGTCGAGTGGAGATCTTTGGCAATCTAAGATCTTATCTAGGACAATTGAACTGTCCTGGAGCTTGACCAATGATTCGTTCTTCTTAACTTTCTTCCTGATACCAACTACCTCCAATTCCAGCTTTTGGACTATCTCCTCCTTTTCTTCTAGCTGACTCTTCAAGATTTCTTCTGTCCTCTTGGCTTCCTCCAGCTGAGTCTTCAGATCATGATTGACCTCTCTAGTTTCTTCAAGCTCTTGAGCAGGCTTTTTTTATTCTTCCTTTTGAATGATCAATTCAGTCTTTAATTGTTCAATTTCATCATCCGTGTCTTTCATTTGATCTCACAACTCTTTGTCCTTGTCTTTGAGCTTTAGAAGCAACACTTTTATTGACATGGTCTTCTGCTGATATTCATTCAAGGAGTCCAAGATTTCCTTTTTGAACTTCGTGAAATCACTCTGGTTCAGATTTACTGTGTTTAGGAACCAATTGGCTCTAAGATCAATATTTAGCAATGTGAGATGTATCTGATGTGCATTCTTTGATAACCTTTCATCATCTTCTGCAAGAACCTTCTCAATTTCATCACACAAGCTATCATTATAATCACAAGAGTCCATACTTTTACTAGAGTCCTCTTCTTCTTTATCTTCTTCTTGATTTAGCTCTTCTGGGGGCTTGTCTTCTGATTTCTGATCTATCTTTTTGGGTTCTAGTCTTGCCTTCTGATACTCACTCTCCAGCTTGAACCATAGTTCTTTTGCCAAAGTGTACTCTCCTACACTTTTCTTCACTGAGATGGGAACTCCATCCATGAGGAACTTCAAGGCTGTAGTGTTTTCCTTCTTCGCTTCCTTCTGTGCAGCTGGTTTTCCTTTCTTGTTTGATGGAGCGGATGGATTAATGACAATTTCCCAAATCCCAAACTTCTTCAGATAAGCCTTCATTTTGCTTCTCCAACTGAAATAATTTGTAATATCAAGTACAGGCATGTCATTGCTTGATGACTCTGTCTTTTCCTCCATTGTGTCTGAGGATCTCCTTCAAGCTTGCTAGGCTTGTGACGAAGGCCGGCTCTGATACCAAATGTAGACACTGAGAGGGGGGGTGAATAAGTGTGAAGCCAATTTTAAACTTTTCTTAGCTTATCACAGTTAGCTACCAATTCATCATTCCATTACTCTACCAATCTCATAATCAAAACTTCATCATTCACATATCATAGCATTTAAATCATCAAGAACCATAACACAAAAGAACACAACACCATATAATTTTGTAATCTTTTTGTATTAGTTTTGGTTCATCTACAACCGTTAGGTAAAATCAGCACCTACTGATATGAAGAGCACCTACTCTGCATCGAGAACCCTGCCTGTTTTTCTTAGACCCTGCTAAGAAGGGTTTGAGGTATCCTAACCTCAAAAGCAAGACAAGCTTGCTTTTATAATATAGTATACACATGTTATCACAAGAAATCTCTGTCACATCATCAACGCTACACATCACATCAACTCTGCTGTAACACTGCTCATCATTCTGCCTTGTCAACTGTCCAAATCACTGCTCAACATTCTTTGCGATCTGCTGAACATCAATCATCTTGTTCATCTGCTCATGTATTCAACACTGCTAGTTATCTGCTCATCATCACTACTGTTGGTCATCTATTGCTGCAAATTACCTCTAATCAGAACTGCTTCTGTTGGTCAACACATCTCATACTGCTCATCATAAACGTTTCTCACAGTCAAGTCATCCTACAGCTCTTATCGTTGATCATCAATCTCTGCTCTTTATCAATACTGCTGCTAAACAACCTTTGGTCAATGCTTCATCTGCTGGTCAATTACTCATCAACACTTCTTGTCATAACATCAGGATCCGAACATGTCATCATCAAGGTCTAATCATTATCAACGTCTGTAGCATGGAGTGCACATCATCAACAAGATCAACTCATCTCATCATCGTCATATAGTTCATCATCAAGTTGATAGCTTTATCAACAAATTCTGTCAAACATTAGTCTCCTGGACATGCCAACATAGGATATGCATCACCATGTGGTTTGCATTATAGTTTACATCATAGTGTATGACATGACAAGGCATAGGAGTTGTATCATCACTATGCAGTCAAGATTGTTCACTCACTTCTGTACATACCACTTAGCATAAACCATTTTACATCACTTCACATAAACCACTGCTACATCATACTTGCACATCACAAATATTTTTGCATATTATTTCAAACTGTTCATCAAGCATCACCCTGTATAAGCTTTCTGAGTACACAATTTCAAAGCATACATACCTTCATTTTAATCATTGCACTATTGTGTACTGTATTCATCATAAGATAAATATCATCACTTCTTTATTGTTCACACCTACTCACACCTCACTGTAAGTATGTATATCATCATAAGGAAGAAGTATATATGTCATACCTTGTGCCTGTCAAACTTATGTAACTGCTACCTCATTTAGGGCATTCAAAACTCTGTCTGCAAAACATATCCACTTGGACTATGGATAAAGCCTGCTTAATCAAGTTGAATGTATGCTATTTGGATACCTTCCTCTGCTACTTTTGTCATCAAAGTCTGATATAGTCTTCAAAAGAATTTGCACATGCCAATTATTAAGATCTGTCCATCATTAAGCTTTGCTCTATCATCCATCTGCTCTTAGGTTTTTTTGTTTTTTACTGTTATAAATGCCTGTAACTTATAGTTGTAGTAGCAGCAGCATAACATAAACTCTAACTGAGTGGATATTTCTTCACCGAGCTGATCTGGAGTAGTTCAATAAATACTACAACTGTAGCAGCACCCAGATACGAAGAGTTTCTCCCTTTGGCTTCACATTTGAGCAAGACACGATGCAACTCAATGAATATGAATAGCAGCAAACTCAATGTGCTGTGGGAAACTTGATTTGAGGCAGAATGACTGTGTCTTACTGAATAATGCGCCCCAACTGGAAAATACTCATATTTAGAGTACCCACGAATTGACTGTAACTGGTATCCTTTGCTTGCAGGTTCCCTTCCAATACTTAAACCCCAATAGTTTACCCTCTTACCTGCTGATGCCACGTTCTTTTCTTGTGGTGAGCACGCCCTCTCTTTGGATTTCTAAGCTCTCTCTACAACTGTGGATGTGCCCTTGCAAGGAGAACCCACTTTTAAGTGTGGACAGTCAAGGAAATAAACAGTGCGCCCTTCCTGGATAATACTGCGCTAAATAGTGCTTGAGGTTTCCGCTCGACCCAATCTTTTTCCTATGTGAGCACTCTCAAATTGAATAGTTTCTGCTTCTGCTCACTTAAAGAATTTCGTATCCTCAACAAGAACTCGACCTCGAGTCCATCGAGTTATGACGCCAACTCATCACTCGAACGAGGAGAGAATATTTTACTTTCCACAGCAAATAATTCCTCTTCTTAAATTTTAGCATTGAATTAATGCTTCGTAAAACTGCGCAGTTCAAAATCGAGGGCTTTATGTGCATGAAAAGTTTCAAAGCTCCTTCTCAAACCACTGCATTTCCATGACCCGGTCAGTAGCTATCGTATCTGCAAGCTTTCCGTCTGTCTCATGCTTACGTTATACATATGATATATATATCTCTAGCATACCCAAAGTTGGGAAATGAAAAGCTAAAAATAACTTCAATATTGAACCAACATTTGACAAAGAAACATCTTCAAACTATAGCTTCCTTTTAAAAATGGAGATGTCAAAGCTGAACCTTAAAATTTGAAAGAAGTGGCAGCCCGATCAGTCGTTGTACACCCAAATTCAGACATATATTTAAAACATGATCTTCTCCTGTGGTTTCCTTAGTCCCATACCCGAGCTCAGCTAAAGGGTTCTTATAAATCAGGCCTGTGGCTGTCCTTTTCTCCACCAAAAAAAAACAAAAAAAACCTCAGTCTATAGCCCACGAATTTCCTCAATCAACGTGTTTCCCAAAATTCTCCTTTGCTGTTCTGCGGCTGCCTCAGAGCTCCACCAAAAATTTCCACACTCAAAATGAGAGGATGTGATAGGGGTATATATACTAAATTTCCACCTTACTTTGGGGAGCCGACTTGTATTAAATTTAATAATTTATTTTTGGGCCGACTTCACAATTAAAAAATATTCTGGGCCGACATGCATACATATACTTAATTTTGTTTTAATTTGACTTTGGAGCCAACTTCTTCAATATATTTTCAAAGTTTCTTCATCAAGGCATCTTCTAGGGCTCTTTCATTGATTCTATCAATACAAGGGCTTCCACTTCAAACCAAGGGCATCGACCACATGCCAGAGACCATATAAGGTCATCACTATCATAATACATGCAAGGGTTCCATGACCTTTTCAACGAATGACTTCATCAAAGTGCCATCATGTCATCAGGAATGTCCAAAAGCTTCCTCCATATGTGTGGGTTCAAGACCCAAGCCACCATATGCAAGGGTGTCTTTCATCATGCCATTTAACGACAAGGGAGACCATACATCATCATCAACCTTCTTCTAGAGCTACAATGACTTCAAGGGCTTGAAGGACATCTTCAAGGGTACAATTTCATCAAGGTCTACATCAAGTGCAAGCAATGGGGCTCTAGAAACATCAAATGACACATCTAAGTGTGTGGCGGCTTCATGACCAACTTGTGGGTCTAGGCACTGCAGGTGGGACTTGGTGGCACCAATGACATCTCGTGGAGCCACTGCAAGTCCATGTTTGCATCAATGACAATTTCATCAACAGAGATATCATCCATTCCTGTGTGGGTTAGATCGCCTTACTTGTTCTTGATATTTTGGAATGATAGCACTCTCAAGGATATTGGTAACAAGTTGGGAAGAAGATAGATAGACAAACCAAAGCCTAAAAAAAGTATATTCCCTTATGCTTAAATTTGTGTGGAAGTTGAATTGGAAATGAAGTTGCCAAAAGTTATGTTAATCAATATCAATGGTTGGTGCCATAAAAAACCCCTCAACTATGAACAGATTCTCTTTAAATGCAATCATTGTCACATTAATTGTCCTAAATCTAATCTAAATCAACCATCTTTCCCCAATCATCAAGCTGATATTCCCTCTTCCCAACAGGAAATTTCAAGCAACTCTAAAGAACAAAGCGAAGTTCCAAGCATGCAGAACTTTCTCATCTTGAAGGGTCACAGATGCTTTTTCCTAAGCACTCTGTTGCAGCTGCAACTGTTCTCCCCAAATTTCTTAAATTTTGGGCCCCTCCTCATCTTTTAGAGTTGCTTTGATGTCGTTTGATCCATGAATGTTTGGTCTTGCTTTAACTTTGGTTGATTCTAAAGATTAATTGGCGGCCTGTTTTCAAAGTATGCTTGTGTTAAGATTTGTTGTGGGTCGCAGAATTGAATTTGGATTGCTAGCCTGAAACTCGACAGATCAATTTCCCTTTGAACAAACCATTGTCTCTGAGGTGAAACGGTTTGACCTTCGCTGATTTTGAGTTTTCTAACACTTAAGTTTTCTTGTGATCGGGCGTCATTTTTATGTTGGATCGGAAGCTATAATCTTTTTCCCTTCCGTCGTTGCAGCTGCCGAAGCGGTTTGGCGTCCGAAGTGCAGAGTGTTCCGGCTTCCGCTTGGGAAGTTTCCCGCCCGAGGGTCGTGAATCTTAGTTTGTTTCCTTCCGCCGTTGCGGCTGGGGAAGTCGTTCGTCTTCCGATGTACAAAACCTTCTGACTTCTGATTTAAAGTCTTTCCCGCTCACAGGTCTTGCGAAGCTGTAATCTTTTTCCCTTCCACCGTTGCGGCTGGGAAAGTCCTTTAGCCTCCGAAGCATAAAGTCGTCCGACGTCCGATTAAAGATTCTCCCGCCCGCGTGAGGTGTCACTTTAACCCTTGTCTTTTGCGTCGTTGTTGCTAGGAAAGCCTTTTCCCATCCGATGTCAAAACCTTCCGATTGCCGATTTAGAGCTTTCCCGCCCAAGGCTCAACCAAAACTCTTTCCAGATCAAGGGATGCACCTGGCTGTTTTCTTGTGGATTAACCGTTCAGGTGGTTAATTTCAATGTTTAAAATCCCATTCCAACGAATGATGCACAGTGATTGATTGCAGGTAGAACCCAATGGACTGTTGAGGCGACACGGTGTGAAGGCGTAGCTTGATCAAATCGAAACCGGCAGGGTGACGAGGAAGACAAAGCGAAGAATAGACAAAGTCGACAGCAACAAAAAAAAAAAAAACATAGAGCTGAAAGGTCCAGCAGTTACTTAGCCAATCATGAACGTGCGCAGAAAAGATAGAGGAATATGAAGCATTGGGGAACTGAAAGGTCATTGGTTTGGGGCAGCCCAAACGATCTGCTGTGTAGTTTAAATATTGTAAAGATAGGACTTAGAAGGGACTTTTTCCCTGGAAAAACTTGTAAAACCATTTGCTTGTAAGAGGAACTATTTCGTTTTACAATCAAAACTGCAACTTTTTCCTGTTGGAGAAAGCGAAATGTGGAATGTATCAATGCGATTGAATGAGCAATGTTGAAGAGGAACTATTTCGTTTTCAGCTGTGTTTCATTAACTGTGAGAGTGTTTTAACTTCTTGAACCTATGTTCTTGTTGAAATGTTCTTCAGTATATTTTGTGATGTTTTCCACTGAGTAATGAATGTGGTTCATAAAACAATTGGCTATCTGGTTGTTTAAATATCTGCAAGTGTTCATGTGTCTTGAAAGAAGTATCAGCTATCTGTAACTCTTCATAATGCATGTACTAATTGTATTACTCACCAATGAATGATAATCCTGCTCCCTAGGGATAGTTTAGGTAGTTAGTTTAATTTCTTGCTGTATGCGATTTGGATGCTTGTGAGCCTTAAGACGAGAGGTAAGAACCTGTGCATCATATTGTGACTGCTCCTTGTATCTTCATCACTCTGCATTGTTAATTAGGCACTTGCATTTCATATTTTAAGTCAAAAATACAAAAACTCGGTGGACCGAGCCGTAACCGGTAAAGCCTTTGTTTTGTACTTGACCTACAGTAGCCAGACCGTAAACCAGACGGATTCCCTATATCAAACAGTCAACGGGCTAGTTGGGAACGTTGACTGGGGAGAATCCCTTACTGTTGTTGCCTGCGAATTTCCGGGCCTCAACAGTTTTGGCGCTAGAAGGAGGACCGCCAGTGCATGGCTGGCCGAGGAAACTTGTTTTCCCAAGACTTTTCCACCTGTAATAGTTCTGAAAGCAGTGGACTTCATCATCCAATTCCGGAAGAAAGAGAGCGAGATCATTTGTTTTCTGTGAATAAAGAAGTTGTTGACAATTTAAGAAGACACACTAGGGCATACATAAAAAAGATTGGAGGATTGCCGATCATTCCTGAATTGCCCAGAAGAGAGTATAAAAGGAAAGATCGCCCTATATTGGAAGACTCAGTGCTTGTTGGCGACTGGGAAGAGCTGGTAGAGACCGCCTTACAGGAAGTTGAACTGCCTTTGAACCAAGAAGGCCCAGATACCCCTCATAGTTCTCATCCTCACACTCCTGTTGGCTCGCCTCCTCACTCTCCACCCCTACTTATGGCAGGAGTAAATCCTAATCCGCCACCAAACCCACCCCCTGCACGGAGAGCCAGATCGCCTTTGAACCTAACACCTTCGTTACATGACTTGCCTCAAGCCTTTGACAAGATGTTACCCAAATTCGACCCAAATGAGAAAATACTAGTAGATGATCACCTACAGAGCTTTTACTTGGAAATAGAAGGATTGAGGGCTGGAGAGCATGAAGATGTAGTCTCCAGACTTTTCCCACATACCCTTAAAGGAGC
This sequence comes from Pseudotsuga menziesii, assembly GCA_001517045.1. Taxonomy (NCBI): domain Eukaryota; kingdom Viridiplantae; phylum Streptophyta; class Pinopsida; order Pinales; family Pinaceae; genus Pseudotsuga; species Pseudotsuga menziesii. The sequence continues at coordinate 34,243 of LPNX011012033.1, forward strand.
TGCAGCATCATGGTATTTTGGGTTTCCTGCTAACTCTATCCCTGATTGGGATACCTTCGAAAATATTTTCAGAAGTAAGTATGCAATTCAAAAGACTCACACGGCCCTCATGAAGGGACTATGCGCCCTGAAGAAAGAGAAAAAGGAGAAGGTGCACAGTTTTACTCAAAGATTTGTAGCATACATCAAGAATTTTTCTAACGCTGACAAGCCTTCAGACAAGGTCCTGATTGAGTATTATACATCAGCTTTAGGCCCTGATTTGGCCATGTTTGCCAAAGGAAGGGCCAAGCCTACTTTGGCGGAAACATATGAAGAGGCAGAGGTAGTGGAAGCTGAAAGGGAAAGTATTGAAGATTATCCCGAACAGTCAGGAGAGAAAGGTGGGGGAAGGAAGGCCTTATTGTTCACTAAGCCTAAAGGAGATAAATCACCAGATCTTGAAAATATGGCCAAAATGATGCAAAAGCTCTGCAACAAAATCATAGACTTGGAGAAAGAGAAGGAAACACAAAAGTTTTATAAGCCATACTATAAGAAAAGAGAGGATAAGGATCATTCTCAACCCCCTCCGCACAAATACAGCATCTATGAATCTGACAGAGGTAGGAATGGACAATTTCTGCACTTTCCACCAACAGCCACATTCTGAAAAGAATTGTCCTCAATGGATAAACTCTATGACGCTAGTCATGAATCAACTGTTAGATTCTAGATTGACAGAAGAGGGAGATGAAGAAAGAAAAGAGAATTCTGCTTCTACTTCTGGAATTCTGTCTCGTTATTTGATGCTGAAGAGAAAAGGACTCAGGAGTACAAGGACGTCATGGAAGCAAACGTAACAACCAGGAGCCAAGGGACAGTTAAAGAAGACAGTCTTATACTCCCAAAGATTAAGAGGCTGCAGAGAAATGTTAAGAAGAAATTTCAAAATAAATCCTCGGTTGATAAAATTCCAGAATTCACGATTACCAGCCAAAATCCTAGACAGAATGATACAACGGCCAAGCCAAATGAAGATATGGAGAATACTGATAGACCTCATCCCGCTGAACAGCAGATGGATTATGACATCGTGGAGGATTTAAAGAAGATAAAAGCGAATGTCCCACTATTTGAGATGTGTAAAATACCTCAGCAAAAAGAAAGACTGTTGAGAGCCCTTGAAGCATCAGATGAGAGGATGCCCGCTAACAATCAACCAAAAGAAGAAGAAATTGGAGAAACCAACAGTGGAGGTAAGTGTAAAAGCAAACATCCGCCTTTCCTACTCACGTTTGAAATTTTTAATCACAACGTACACAATTGCCTGGTAGACTCAGGGGCGTCGGTAAATGTCATGCCAATATCAGTCTGTAAGAGGATAAATGGGCAGCCCAAGCCATCCATTTGGAGGGTCGTACAGTTGGACAGAACTGATGTAAAGGTAATGGGCAAGCTGGAGGATGTCTTCATCCGCCTATCTTCAAATGATAAGGTATGCCAAGTCGTTAATATCGTGGTGGCCGATATACCGGATGCTTACGGTCTTGTATTGAGTAGAGATTGGTCGACGAAGTTGAATGGATATTTTGCCTCGGATTGGTTGCATTTGTGGCTGCCATACAAAGGAAGTCAGAACCAGATTAAGATTTTAAGAGAGCCTCACATGAAATACAATGTCACTCGATTGGAGGAAAAGAATGAACCTGTGGATTCTGTCTTGGGAAACTATTTTATTGAGTTGGAACCTGGCAATTACCAAGCAGAAGAGGCCAACAACATATCAGACACCCAGCCTGATCTCCTTCGGTTTTCACAGGCTGAGGAAATCGACTGTAAAATAGTAGATTTAGCTGTAGGAATAGATTCGCATTTGGTAGTTAGTGATTTTTGGACTTTGTTTTTTGATGGCTCGAAGACATTAGAGGGGTCAAGGGCCGGCTGTGTCCTGATTGACCCCTGGAAGAACAAACATTTTCTTGCATGTAGATTAGAGTTCGAATGTACGAATAATACAGCTGAGTATGAAGCGTTGGTGCAGGGCTTAAGGAAAGCGATTGAATTAAAGGTAAGTAATTTAAAAGTTTTTGGAGATTCAGAAATAATTGTAAAGCAAATCAGAAATCAAATACACTGTGTTTCTCCTCACTTGAAAGCCTACCAAAATGAGGTATTGGACCTGCTTAAATGTTTTAATGCATTCAATATTATTTCAATTCCCAGAATTAAAAATGCAGCAACTGGCCTGTTGGCCACATCGGCCGCTAGGCTCGTACCCACTAATAATCGATGTTCTGTTGAATTTCTTTTCAGGCCCTCTGTACCAGATATGATCACCAACCTACGAGTGTTCGACGATGATCAGCAAATAATCAAATGCTTGACCAATGACGAGGTCTTTAAAGGAGCCATTATAGATGAAGAGGAACATCAGGCCGAGATGAAATATGACAATTTCATTCCTAAAGGTGTCAAAACGTTAGAAAAAATGTTCGATTTAAATGAAAAGTTCAAAAGACCAACCAATGTAAAGACTCACAGCTCAACTCTGCAGTTTGAACTGATTAATTTGGGGACTGAGGCGAATCCTAAATTTGTAAATCTTGGCAAATGTTGTTCACCGACAGAAAGGGATAAGTTCGTCAGTCTGTTTAAACAATATAAAGATGTCTTCGCGTGGACATATGAAGATTTAAAAACATACGACACCAGCATCATCAAGCATATTGTTCCTATCAAAGCCGGAGTCAAGCCGTATCAACAGCCTTTGAGAAAAATGCATCCAAAGCAGGAACCGCTGATTCAGAATGAAGTGAAGAAATTATTGGATGCTAGAATCATTTTTAAAGTCAGACACTCTGAGTGGGTATCAAATCTGGTACCAGTTAGAAAAAAATCCGGAGAGATTAGACTATCCATGGATTTCATAAATTTAAACCGCGCTTCAGATAAAGACAACTATCCGGTGCCACCCATGGAGCAATTGCTACAGATGGTCTCTGGTTCTGAATTGTTTTCGTTATTAGACGGTTTCTCTGGCTACAATCAAGTGCTAGTAGCCGAGGAAGACAGATTGAAGACAACGTTCAGGACCAAATGGGGAACCTTTGCCTACAGAAGGATGCATTTTGGGATTATAAATGCTGGAGCAACCTTTAAGAGAGCTATGGGAATAGCGTTCCGCGGATTGATTGGCAGAAGTGTTGTAGTATACCTTGACGATATTACAATATTCTCGAAGAAAAGAGAAGAGCACGCATTTCACTTAAGACAGATTTTTGAACGCTGTCGGAAGTATGGCATCTCGCTTAATCCCAAAAATGTGTTCGCTGTCACTGAGGGCAAGTTACTGGGGCACATAGTTTCAAAGAAAGGTATATCTATAGACCCAGGAAGAATTAAGGCCATTGAACAAATCCATATGCCCCATAATAAAAAGGGGATGCAATCGTTTATGGGAACCATAAATTTCGTACGAAGATTTGTACCTGATTTCGCTCAGACTGTCAAACCACTACAGCAGATGGTCAAGCAAAATGCACAATTTAAGTGGAATGAGATTGAGAAGGACACTTTCAGCAAAATTAAAACTGTTGTTGCACACGCACCCTTCGTGAAAAGCCTAGACTTTGATAAAGGCTTTATTTTGTATAAATTTGCATCTGATGATTCACTGGCAGCTGTGCTCACCCAAAAGGAAGAAGGGGGGGATGAATTCCCAATCTCTTTTATGAGTACTGGTCTACAGGAGGTTGAATTGAACTACCCAGCTGTTGATAAACAGGCTTACGCAATATTCAAAGCAGTGAAACAATTCAGACCTTGTATCTTAAAAAATCAAACCAAGGTATTAGTCCCCTACCCAGCTGTAAGGTCCCGTCTCATACAGAGAGAGTTAGGAGAAAGAAGGGGCAACTGGGTAACAACTCTTCAAGAGTACGACCTTGAATTCAAGCCAGCCTCTATGGTTAAAGGTCAGGGGTTGTGCAAATTGATGACTGAAAGTGGGTACAATGAAGAGCACCCCTGGGAGGATGAGGCCGAATTACATTTAATGGAGGTATGTCCTTTGTTTACAGCTCCCGAGTCTTGGTATAGAGACCTTGTGCATTACCTGCAGTCAGGGTTGTTGCCAAAACATTGGAATTCCAAGCAAAGAAGAACACTGCGTCTTAAATCAGCCTCCTATCAGCTTGTTGAAGGAGTATTAATCAGAAAAAAATTATGACGGAGTTCTTCTCAGATGCTTAGAAAAAGAAGATGCAAAGAAAGTAGTGTCAGAATTACATGACGATCTTGCTGGGGGACATTATTCAGGAGATACTACAGCTCACAAAATCCTCAGGGCAGGTTACTATTGGCCTACACTCTTCAAATATGCACACACACATGTCAGGAAGTGTGATATTTGCCAAAGGTGTAGTGGGAGACAACCAAAACCAACAACACCCCTAAAGCCTGTGATGATCACGAAACCATTCGAGCAATGGGGGTTGGATATCATTGGAGAAATAAAACCGAATTCCTCCTTACAACACAAATACATTATACCGCGACTGATTATTTCACTCAATGGGTCGAAGCTGTCCCGCTGCGCAAGATAAATGAAGACGAGGTCATCAGCGTCCTGCAAGATCATATCATGACCAGGTTTGGAGTTCCAATTTCGTTAGTTTTTTATAATGCTAAATATTTTTCGTCAATTAAATTAACTGCTTTTGCTCATGATAAAGGGATAAAATTGCATTATTCTGCTAACTAATATCCACAAGGGAATGGCCTGACTGAATCCTCTAATAAAAATCTGATTAGAATTCTAAAGAAGACTGTAATAGAAAACCAGAGGAGTTGGCACTCAGCACTACCAAACGCCCTTTGGGCTGATAGAGTCACCCCCAAGTCTGTGATAGGAGTGTCACAGTATATCCTTGTGTATGGTAAAGAAGCCATTCTTCCTCCTAACATCATGCTACCCTCTTCTATGTTAGCTCAAGAGTCTAGCAGGTCGGAGAATGAAGTTTTACAGATGAGGATATGCAATCTGCTGAAAGCAGAAGAGGCTAGGTCCAAAGCTAGAGAACATTTCAAGCAACAGCAGGAGGTAATAAAAAGATGGTTCGACAAACATAAAGCTGGAACAAACGACTTTGAAGTAGGAGACTTAGTTCTCAAATGGGATCATGCCCATGACGAGAAGGGAAAGCATACTAAATTCCAACATTTGTGGGTAGGCCCTTTTCAGGTTGCAACGAAACTTGGCCTTTCTACCTATAAGTTGCAAGATTTATAGGGTTGGGAAGAGAACTTGCCAGTAAATGGTTTGGTTCTCATGCCTTATTTTTCTTGAGTTTCTTTGAATTCTTCTGTCTTGTATATAAATAATCTTTTTGGCCGTCTTTTGAGTCATGTTTTTCAGCTTGTTTCAGTTTAAGTTTATTGATTTCAATAAAGGGAACGAACCTGCGGTTGTATGGGGGACATCAAATTTTCTGGGAATGATAAACATGTTTGAGTATCGGACTATGTGTTGTTGTTTGAACTTCTTCCAATTTAGCAGTTTTCTCGAACAGCTCTGTGTGCATTGAAGTCCTGCTTAACCCTGTAAAATAAACCAGATTCAAAGATTCCGGAATATTATGTTGAGGCTCCATCCACTTCACACTTAAAATGTTCTAAAGGGCGACAACAGAAGACCCATGGAAAAGAGCAAGGTGAACAGTATATTAAATATAAATGATCCCATGCCAAGAAACGAATGCCAAAAGGCAAATAAGAGTCAAAACTCCTATGAAAGCACCATACGTCAAAGCAAATGCTGAATAATAAGTACTAGATTGCCGAAGTTCCTCTCCGTCCGTGAGCTGAAACTTGAAATACACCACTCACACAAAAGGACACTATGGGATAGAGGAGCCTGAATTAAAATTCAGAAAGAAAGGCATGTAGGAGGACTCATATGAAAAGGGACAAAAGTCCAAGAACACAAAAACGTGTCAAAGTGGCATGGGAATGCGGAACAAATGAATATTCCTGTTTACCAGACGCTACAATCTTGTGGTGTCCGACTTGTCAGCTACCTGAAGACAAAATTAATAATGAAACTCATCATTCGGCCTCAACAGAGTTATCTAGACTTTAAAATCTCGGTTTCCACTCTCCCAAATCGAACTATTATCAATGATTAAAGGTACACACTCCTGTCATTTGAGGAATCCAAATAGCTGGAAGAATTCAATAGATGCATTTGTTGTTAAACAGTCTGTCACTCAAAGAGTAATCGCCCAGAGATCTAGGTTCACCAGGTAATCGCCAGTTGTTGCAGCTGCAACTGTTCTCCCCAAATTTCTTAAATTTTGGGCCCCTCCTCATCTTTTAGAGTTGCTTTGATGTCGTTTGATCCATGAATGTTTGGTCTTGCTTTAACTTTGGTTGATTCTAAAGATTAATTGGTGACCTTTTTCAAATGATGCTTGTGTTAAGATTTGTTGTGGATCGCAGAATTGAATTTGGATTGCTAGCCTGAAACTCGTCAGATCAATTACCCTTTGAACAAACCATTGTCTCCGAGGTGAAACAGTTTGACCTTCGCTGATTTTGAGTTTTCAAACACTTAAGTTTTCTTGTGATCGAGCGTCATTTTTATGTTGGATCGGAAGCTATAATCTTTTTCCCTTCCGTCGTTGCGGCTGCTGAAGCGGTTTGGCGTCCGAAGTGTAGAGTGTTCCCGCTTACGATTGGGAAGTTTCCCACCGAAGGGTCACACCTCTTAGTTTTTCTCCTTCCGCCGTTGCGGCTGGGGAAGTCGTTCGTCTCCCGATGTCCAAAACCTTCCGCCTTCCGATTTAAAGTCTTTCCTGCTCACAGGTCTCGCGAAGCTATAATCTTTTTTCCTTCCGCCGTTAGGGCTGGGAAAGTCCTTTAGCCTCCAAAGCATAAAGTCGTCCGACGTCCGATTAAAGATTCTCCCGCCCGCGTGAGGTGTCACTTTAACCCTTGTCTTTTCCGTCGTTGCGGCTAGGAAAGCCTTTTCCTGTCCGATGTCAAAACCTTCCTATTGCCGATTTAGAACTTTCTCGCCCAACGCTCAACCAAAACTCTTTCCGGATCAAGGGATGCACCTGGCTGTTTTCTTGTGGATTAACCGTTCAGGTGGTTAATTTCAATGTTTAAAATTCCATTCCAACGAATGATGCACAGTGATTGATTGCAGGTAGAACCCAATGGACTGTTGAGGCGACACGGTGTGAAGGCGTAGCTTGATCAAATCGAAACTGACAGGGTCACGAGGAAGACAAAGCGAAGAAAAGACAAAGTCGACAGCAAAAAAAAAAAAAAAAACGCAGAGCTGAAAGGTCCAGCAGTTACTTAGCCAATCATGAACGTGCGCATAAAAGATAGAGAAATATGAAGCGTTGGGGAACTGAAAGGTCATTGGTTTGGGGCAGCCCAAACAATCTGCTATGTAGTTTAAATATTGTAAAGATAGGACTTAGAAGGGACTTTTTCCCTGGAAAAACTTGTAAAACCATTTGCTTGTAAGAGGAACTATTTCGTTTTACAATCAAAACTGCAACTTATCACTGTTGGAGAAAGCGAAATGTGGAATGTATCAATGCGATTGAATGAGCAATGTTGAAGAGGAACTATTTCGTTTTCAGCTGTGTTTCATTAACTGTGAGAGTGTTTTAACTTCTTGAACCTATGTTCTTGTTGAAATGTTCTTCAGTATATTTTGTGATGTTTTCCACTGTGAGTAATGAATGTGGTTCATAAAACAATTGGCTATCTGGTTGTTTAAATATCTGCAAGTGTTCATATGTCTTGAACGAAGTATCAACTATCTGTAACTCTTCATAATGCATGTACTAATTGTATTACTCACCAATGAATGATAATCCTGCTCCCTAGGGATAGTTTAGGTAGTTAGTTTAATTTCTTGTTGTATGCGATTTGGATGTTTGTGAGCCTTAAGACGAGAGGTAAGAACCTGCGCATCACATTGTGACTGCTCCTTGTATCCTCATCACCCTGCATTGTTAATTAGGCACTTGCATTTCATATTTTGAGTCAAAAATACAAAAACTCGGTGGACCGGGCCGTAACCGGTAAAGCCTTTGTTTTATACTTGACCTACGGTAGCCGGACCGTAAACCGGACGGATTCTCTATATCAAACAGTCAACCGGCTAGTTGGGAACGTTGACTGGAGAGAATCCCTTACTGTTGTTGCCTACGAATTTCCGGGCCTCGACACACTCCTAAAACAAGTATGAAGTTTTGGAGAATTTAGATAAATAAGAAAAAGGAAATAATGAGGAAAAACAAGAAGAGGTTAATTCAAGAGTGGAGTCAAAAGCTCTTCGTGACAAAGCGAAAGACAGAAGAAAATGAAGAATTAGCCTTTAGATGAAGAATATGAAGAGGATGAAGAGCAAGGCAAGGAAGAAGTCAAAGAAGAAGAGCATCAAGGAGAAATAGTGTGACTCAAAAGAAGTGGTTGATGACACAACAAAGAGGGTCAAGGAAGCACAACCTTTAAACTAAATTTCCCCTCTTTTGTTGATGTCTTCAAAGGGAAACAACTAGAAATAAAGAATAAACCTAAACCAATATCTCTTCAATTAATGGAGTAAATCAATATTTTTCGCTAAAATAATAAAGGTAGCTCGACAATACTCTCCTCCACTAACTCATGGAAGGAAACAAGGTCACAAAAGGTAGGCAATACAACTTTTGAAGGCTTCTCTAATTCCATAGGGTAATATCAGGATTGTTTTTGCATTCTCTTCTGTAAGCAGTTTGTGCAGATCTACTCACTATCTGAGAAATTTGTAAGGAAAAGTAAAGGAATAAAGATCTCAAAGAGAAGATTTGGGATTCTCTAGTCACTATCCTACTCCAATATTTTGTACTTTTCTACTGTTAATTTTAATTGCAACTTTTAATATAAATTTTACCCTATTTCTTTTTTTAAAACATTATTTTGAATATTAATAATAAAAACCTTGGATGCAACTAAATACTATGACAACAAATTATTTTTGTATGCCAAGAAACTCACTTCAGTGATAATATTTAAGGCAAAATAATCGCAATAATCCCTGGCTGTAATGAAAATGTGACATGATGCCAAATTCTAGAAGAGGCAAAATGGGCCCACCATCACTCAAAATGGCGACCATCAATTTAGTATTAGCTCTACATTCATGAAAGTATGTAATATAAAATAATACCTCCATGAAATGTAACTTTCAAGGAGACAATCTTTTTAATTCAAACAGTGTTACCCAAATACAAATTTTTAGGTCCGAAAACATGATTTTATGACCCCTCAAGTTTTTGGACGTCAAAAGTTTCCCCTCAAGTAGCCAAATTCGAAAATGCTTGAAATATACAGCCTACGTACTTTCTTTAAAATCAAAAAACGTTTCTCACAGTCCAAAGCAAAAGGTGATTGATTTTTAAATTGGTTTTTGTCATTATGATTCTTGAGATTAACACTAGGAATGTTTTTTATCATTTACGTGTCGATTTCCATGGTGGAAGACTTCCAAAATCTAATTTTGCATATTCCCAAAGCATTGTCTTGAGCAATGATGCTCATTTATCATTTGACATGTTTCTACTTCTTTTTCAAAAATTGTCTTAGTTGATAAGATTGAGATTTCACAGTGTCAAAGCTTTTTTTCATTGTGCAAACTTCAATATGGTTTCATTTTGAATTTTGTTTTTAATATTGATCAATTCTAATTGTAATTTTAAACTTATGTATGATGTAAATTGCAACCTATATTATGCTTTAGATATATTTTAGTTTGATAATATCTCATTTATGAATAAATTGTGATTTATAATGTTATTGGGTTAGTGTTTACATGTTGACAAGCACAAATTTTATTACTATTAATCCTTAGAATCTTAAATTATTGAATATTAAAATTTCAATGATATAAATTTTGAAGCATTCTTAGTGGAGTACCCTATGTTGAAAACCCCTACATCTCGTTTGACATTTTCTAAAATTTAGGTAGGTACTTTTGCACGTCACTCCTGCGTTCCCCTGCTCCAACATCCAAAAAACATCTTAAACATTGGTTCAAATTCTAAATTTCCAAATGGCAATCAAAACAAAAAAGCTTGTTATTATAAAGATAAATAAATATAAGTTCCTTTTAGAAAATGCAATTTTGCACTAAGTAGAGACCACTACCTGCTCTTCCTTTGATGAAATTAAACTTTTATTTCTTAGTAACAAGTCATTTACTGGTCAAGAATGCTACTAGAGATTTTTGTTGTATAAACCATTTGTAGTGTTCATTGGTCTACAACCTCGCAACTTGATTATTTGGAGTACGAAATTTCTACATTCTACAAGATTGCAAGGTATCCTGAGCTTCTTTATAATTTTGGGTTTATATAAAATATTTTTGTCAATTATTTCGACTAGTTATATAATGTTAGTTTCAATCAGTTTTATGTTCTTGTTCTAGTTAGGGTTAATTAGTTGACTAAAGGTATTACCTAGCAATATCAATGTACATTCTTCTCAAGCGGCTTTTCAATGTATGTATACTTTACCTAGTGTATTCACTCCTTATTACTGATTACATCAAATTGCGGTCTCATATCTTCAGTTTTCTATTTAATTTATCTCAAGCAATTTGCATTTGCATGTTGGTTTAGCTGCATTTCATTTTTTCACTTGAGAAAACCTTAAACAATGTACAAACTTGCAACTGCTTAAACACCAATGTCAAACGAGATGTTGGGGCTTTCAACATAGGGTACTCCATCAAATCTACAAAAATCTTTGTTGTGTAATGCTTGGAGTATTAACACCAAATTCATAATGCCATCTACAAAAACTTAACATGTTTACTACAGAAGAAAAGCCAACCTAATATCTATTGTTACGAGGGTTCATAATCGAGTTGCACACAACATAATGAAAAAGTGGCACAATAGGCAAATACAAGTAATACATTTAGTAATGAAAGAAGGACTACATGGTAGGTAGTCCTTATCGCTTGGTTTAGTACTAGATAAAATAGAAACTGATGAACTTGTCAATATAAATAGTATGTTTACTAGCCACTCGTTGAATTTTCACCTTGAATTTGTTTAAGTTTTTTATAGAGAGCAATAAATAGTGGAGTCAACAAGCAATAATCCCTCACTTAACACATCTTTTTTTAATCCTACTTTATAATTTTGTTGGAATGTTGATTTGTATCTAAGACAATGTTTCATGGTACACATCAACTATTATTCACATCTATTTTAAAGAATTCATTCTATATTTGATTATAACTATTTTCTCATTTTTAAGATTTCAAGATATATTAGCTTTTCCAAATCATTTTTCTTCTTACGAGGTCACAAGTTCAAATCCAAGTGGAATTAGTGTATGTACATGATAATATTAATAAAAGGTATAGTTATGGTAAATGATAATATTAATAAAAGGTATCTTTTTCATGTATTTCATGATGTGTAAAATCATTCACTTACATTCCTGAACATAAAAATAATATGGAGAAAACACCATATGAGGTAAATCCAATGTCAATGATGATATTCTTGGGCTTGTGTTATATGTTAATTTAGGGTGATGTTATTATGAGTTACATTCCCTAAACATAAAAAGTAGTATGGAGAGCACACTATATTAGGTAAATCCGATGCTGAAGATGATATTCTCGGAAATGTTATATGTTATTTTAGGATGACACCATTTTTAATCTGCATTGCAATGATTTCAAAATAAAAAGTTAACCATTAATATATTAGATAAATAAAATTTTAAAAATACATAAAAAATTGGTAATATATTAGATAAATAAAATTTAAAAAATACAATAAATAATTTATAGAGTTTAAGATTATCAAATCTAAGCTATGATTGAAGTAAAGCTAACTAATATAGAGTCAAAGCATTAAAATAAAAAGTTAACGATTAAAATATTAGATAAATAAAAATTTAAAAAAAATATTAAATAAATATTAAATAAATATAATTTAAAAATAAAATACAAAAATATTTTTTTAAATATTAGATAAATAAAATTTTAGAAAAATATTAAATAAATAAAATTTAAAAAGTACAATAAATAATTGATAGAGTTTAACATTATCAAATCTAAGAAATGATTAAGTCGAAGCTAACTAATATAGAGTCAATGCATTATACATTATAATATAACCCTACATGTATATTACGAAAGGATATCACTTATCACATCCACTAAAAGTAATTTTTAATCACATATTCTGCATTGCAATTATATATATCTATATAGGAATGAAGATTTAAGCAACAATATTTAAATTATTATTATTATTTTAATGTCTTGCAAATGATTCTGAATTGATGAATCAAATATTTTTTTTCACAATACAGACAACTTTATACTAATAGAGCTGTGTCAAAAAGACAGTACATCCAGCAAAAGAGTATTTGCGTCTATACAACATACACAATCCATACAGAGCTCACCCATAAAATTACGGCCAACAACCTTCAGTGCATATAGGGCCCAAATGGGCATAATAATAATACCGGAGATACGCCACTTGCAATATAGTCTAAAGTGAAGCGAAACTGACCATATATCCAAAAAGAGATTAACAATACCAAGAACGATGATGACTACAGTCATAGCAAAAGAACAAATTTAGAAGCAAAATACCGAGCCTTCACTGATCAGCTCGTCAGAGAACTGTTTCCAGTAGAGTATCCCAGCGAATCAAATATATGGTTGATTTATGTTGAAGAGCATAATATAAATGCGGCTATCAAAATAGTTTGAGCATCCTTGTAAATTGTCAAAAATTTTGTATTTTATATTTTACTATAATCATTAATGTTTCATTTCTAGGGTATAAAAATAAATGAATTATATGATAAATTTATAACGCAACAAACTAATTGTTTCATAATAAATATTTAATGCATATTGAAATGTGAGGCCTCACTGATGAGTGAAAACAAAACAAGTATGGATGTGTCTATTATCAAATATATAAACGTAGAAATAATGTTTACAATGCGTATATTTTAGAGAAGATAGATACTTGTGACAAATGTTGTGGATATAGTAGTCAAGATATAAGATATATAATTGTATGAAACAATTAATAAATGGCGCTTTACTTCCTCAAAACAACTCAAGTGGAATTATGTGAATTTATTCAGTGTACTTACTCAACTAGCTAATGCCATAGATACATCTAATAAATACCTACTCTAATAACATCAAAAACAATACTTTGTAAAAAGCACATATTTGGATAATTAAAAGCATGCAAAAATTAGAATTTAACTCACAAACCTAATGACTTAGCTCAAAATCATGGAATTATAGAAAAAAAGGTCACTCAAAAAATATGTATTTATCTATGTAATAGAATCGGCACATATAAAAGCATGTTACAAAAATGATTGGCTTGCATTGCCTATTTGCTCATCGTTGCAGCAATCGTCGAACTGGGGGCTTTCAGGGTAAGGGGAAGGGAACAGGTGTGTTTCCTGACCCCCTCTATTTTGCTCACCTACAAGACCATCACTCCCACCCCTAACTTTATTCTGATCCACATAACCACTCCAAACAATAGACCAACTTTGACACAGAAAATTTTGCTCACCTACACCATCACTATTTTGCTCACCTACAAGACCATCACTCCCACCCCTAACTTTACTCTGATCCACATAACCACTCCAAACAATAGACCAACTTTGACGCAGAAAATTTTGCTCACCTACACTACTAATCCCACTTTGACACCCACCCTGTTGCTCCCCTTTGTCCACACTACTCGCACCATTTTGCTCACCTGCACTTACACTCACATACTTTTGCTCATCTTCAATCCAATCCTCACTCACACCCTCTTGTTGGGCTTCACCCTCCACCCCATTTTGCTCACCTACATCACCACCACTACCACCACTATACCCACTTTCAGGGAAAAGGTGTGTTTCCTGATCCCCACTATTTTGCTCACCTGCACTTACACTCACATACTTTTGCTCATCTTCAATCCAATCCTCACCCACACCCTCTTGTTGGGCTTCACCCTCCACCCCATTTTGCTCACCTACATCACCACCACTACCACCACTATACCCACTTTCAGGTAAAAGGTGTGTTTCCTGATCCCCACTATTTTGCTCACCTGCACTTACACTACTCACGCCATTTTGCTCACCTGCACTTACACTCACATACTTTTGCTCATCTTCAATCCAATCCTCACCCACACCCTCTTGTTGGGCTTCACCCTCCACCCCATTTTGCTCACCTACATCACCACCACTACCACCACTATACCCACTTTCAGGGAAAAGGTGTCTTTCCTGATCCCCACTATTTTGCTCACCTACAGTTGCACTCACAAACTTTTGCGCATCTTCACCCCAATCCTCACACACACCCTTTTGTTGACCTCCACCCTCCAACTCCACCCTCGTGAAGTTGGAAAATTTGGAGGCAGGTTTGACTTTAACTTTAAATACTTTCTTTACAACTTCCTTCACATTTTTACATTGTATTAATGAAAAATCTTCCCATTCAAGGCCACTAATAGACTTCATCGATGATGTGGGAACAACACATCTTGTAAATCCCAACTTTGCCAATTCATTTAACCGCTTATCCATCCTTGCAACCTAGCAATAAATAAAGAAAGAAAAATGTCAAGTCTCATGTAGCAAAAAATAGTACAATAGATGACCATAAAATTGTAGCTTTATTTGACTTCATAACATTCAATTATGGATTCAATATATGATCAATAAATGCTTCCATCCAAAATTAATAATAAAATATATAAGATCAATCTTCAGTCCTTTAGATAATAAGCTGGTTTATGAAATGAACAAAAAAGTTCCCTTAGACAAGTTTTTCATTAATCGACTAAAACAAACGCCATCACAAATGGAAGAGGCCAAATATGAAACACCCCAAAAATAAATAAATATCTCTTAAAACAAGTTTTAATACCATTCGTATTTAGTATTTTGCTTGGGTAAATGGAAAAAAACAACTACCCTAACAAATGGAAGCGACTGAATATGTAACATAACAGGCTGAATATTTAACATCCCCATGGTGAGGACAGAATACGTAGCATCACCATGAAATATGAGAATGGAATATACATGAAAAATTATAAAGTACAAACGAAATTGAATATGTAACATCGTCAAAGTAAACAAGAAAGGAATATGTAATATACCCAAAGTACAAGACAGAGATAAAAGAGCACCTAAAATTTATAAGCTTCGAAATGAGTCCAAAAATAAATTTTAGGAATCAAAAAGATCAAATTGAAAACTATGTATCATACATTTTAGGAATCAAAAAGATCAAATTGAAAACTATGTATAAATTTTACGAATCTTAACTATCATACTGAAAACTGTAGTACAAGCATTGAGCTGTGTGACACTTCTTAGTTGAATAAACATCATCAGATTCATTCCCACTTTAACAAACAAGGAAGGTTATTAACATTAATGGATAAACAAAGGATTTGATTCCCAATTCATATGGAGATGCAGATGTCACACAACTTGAATCACTATATTTTTTTTATAGAAGAGGAACAAAATTTAATTTCAACTCAAAACACTTGAGATTTCAAATTTTCTAATATATTAGATCCATAAATTAAATTTCAATTTCAAAGCAAACTGTTTAAAATCTTTATATTTCTAGAATACAAGAAACTTGCCAGTAAAAGATGGCATTAAATTCTAACTAAAGAAGTTATTTTGAAACTCAAAGAGAAGTGAAAGTGCAACTTCATACAAAGTGAAAATAAGCTAATAACGTCTCCTTTTCAGGGTGTTACCTTTAGTCGAAGTAAAGTCACTTGACACTGGGACATGTCTAATACATTGAACCCAGACAATGGAATAAATGGAACAAATAAATATAACAATAATAAAATATAAATAATAATAATAATAGTAGTGAAAGAATTCAAAGGGTCAACCTGTTAAACAAATAAAATTACGTGGACCGTAAAATCCAGGTCTAATCGGCAAGTTCTAGAGGGTAGCCTCTGAAGGGTTAAGTGTGAGCTATGCTCAGGGAAGTGCTTAGAACACCAGGATGAATTGCCAAGCTTAAGAGACAACATGTTGGCCGAGAAAGCAAACAATAAATGCCCCTCACATGAACCAATCAACAACCCTGTTGAAAACAATTCAAAGACCTGGGCATAACGCATAGATCACATTGTCCGCCTTACCCTTTAAACTTAGTGATGCTTAATGGCAAGAAGACTAATAGATGATGTTGTAGTCTTGACTCTTATAATTATATATATTAAAATTACATACTTAAATGACATATTTACCTCTTCAGCACAGGTTTATGAAGGGTAAAATACTCTACTCTTTGTATTCATTACAACGACCATCACTGTTAATCAGTGAAGGTTCCCACACAACAAAACACTATGTAACCAAGTATTAAACTACCAATATATCTAACAATCAATGCAGACCCTAAACATAACACTACGAACGACACTGAACCGCATGCACCTTCTCTAAAAAGAACCCACACATGTAATCCTCATTACGCTCACGATCTCTTCACTAGTGGAAGCTATGATGTACAATTTGCTCATAACTGCAAAACACGTCTAACCTAAGTCACATGACACGAGGACACGGGACATGGAGGACACGAAAATACGAGTATTCGACACGAGACACGACGACCAAAAAAATAGGACAAGGGGGACACGTTTTATATATATATATATTTATATATATTAAAAAAATACATAAAGATCTACATTTTTTAAAAACTAGAAGTATATAGTATATACAATGTACATCAATCATAATATCATTCAATTGAAATTTGACAATGATGAATCAATAATATAACTATCAACGAATCATGAACTTTGAAGTTTGATCCATAAACTACATATTTGATATTTCTCACTAAAGCACAAATCTCAAAATGTATTACATAGATATCGAAAGAATGCCACCGATAAATACAAAATAAAGTAGATACTAAGCACAAAGTCTAGTATCTACAATACTACTAGATACAAAATGAAAACACTAAATAGCCACAGGTAAGAATATCATAGCTCATCAATGGTACTAGCCATTGTCAATCATCCTCCTGCTCCTCCATGTCAAAATTAGCATTACTGCCGTAGCTCTTTTCCTCTATACTCCTCCTCTATACCTTTTTTGACGAAACACATGTCCAGAATCAGGACACGTTCCTAGCAGGTGTCGGAGACTTGCTGGAAAGTGTCCAGATTTTAGGACACGAAAATTTTGGTGTCGAACACGTATTAGGGCAAGTGTCGTGTCCGACACGTGGAATACGGGACAATCTAACCAACCAATTGAGCACCCTGAATGCTCCCATATGTGAATGTCGTCATATTTCTAAATGTGCACCACTGATTCCTCACACATCAAAACATCTCCACGGTTTCATAAAATGCCCTTTCGTGTGATTATAGTATCTGCATGAGACATCATCTTACAAGTTGGCACCAAGAAATAATAAAATAAATATAACTTTTTTGTGAAATAAGTCAAGTCGAACCCAATAATATTGACGAGTCGACCCCAGTAATATAGACAAGTCGGCCACAATTAAAAGTCAATCAAAAAACAATATAAACAAAGGGCGTCTCTCCTCATTTGGATACATAGCAACAAGCAAGTTCACTCTAGCAAGAGGAAGCTTGCTACTGCAGCTAAGAGAGTGTTTTTCTAGGGTTCTCCACTTCCGAGAAGTTCCTCTTTGTCGTTCTTGGGGTTTGTGCTACTACTATCTAGATGTACTTCTATCTCTGAATTATTTATCTCTATTCGAAGGTGCAAGTTTGGGGGAGACATTATTTTGTGTATGGCTGGGAGATGATAATTGATCATCGTGGTTAAACGAGCCCCACTCTTTGTTTTCTATGTTTTTTCATTCTTTTAGTGATATTGGTTATCAACTACCAAATTCTAACATGGTATCAAAGCAATGCTAAAAGAAGTCATTGCCAAAAAACTAGGGCTCCAAACTTTGGAGTGTTTTCAACCTCAGACGATCTTCGAAGGACCATAGAGCAACTTGCGATCTTACGGCACATCTTCTTGTGGTGGCCACATCCAGTTTGGTGAAGGTTCAATTTTTCACCTAATATTGTCAAGGTCAAGACCTAAGGCTCCATAGATCTAGCCCTTCTGCTCATTGTTTTGGCTCGTTCTTATCTTTCTCCAACTCGCCTTAGTAGGGCGCAATTATCTGTGGATGCAAATTTCAGATCCCACAAATTTCATTTCAGACCTATTCTCTGTCGAAGCCGAGAAACTACGATTTCCAATTCTGAGCTATCCTGTCCACAGATCTAGGAGAAAAGGAGTTGTATTCAACTTGCCTTGATAAAGCGCATCTCCCCGTGGATTCAGATTTGCAAGTATCCACACTCCATCCATGACCTAGCTCCTGTTAGGGTTTCTGGTCCAATTTTGTAGTCAAGATGATTCGCATGAAAGATGGCTTTCATGGAAGTCTAGGGTGCTTCTTATCTTAGAAGAAAATGATCTCTTAAAGTTCATGGATGAGAATGTTCCAGAAGCAGAAGAGGAAGCCGAGAAGCCTTAGTGGAGAAAGAATGATGCTAGGGCAAGAAGAAGTTATTTGACGATAGCAATATCAATCGTGCTCTTGCCCTAAGGAATCAACTACCAAATCTCAAGATGTTAAGATCAAAATGAGTGTCTTCTTACTTTATGAGGATCTCAGAGTTGAAAAATCAACTGAACACCGTTGGAGATACACTCAATGATAAAGAACTTTTCATAAACACTCTTAATGGTATCCCTCAATCTTGGAAGTCATTCATCCAGAGTCTTGTTGGGAAAACTAGGCTGCCTAATGGGTAGTCCGAATGCAAGAAGAGACAAAACTTGCAGCAAGAGGTAGGATACATGGCACCCAACACGAAGAACGTCGAGCCCTTACATCTCATGTCAAGAAAGGAAAGGATAAATGAAGAAAGTTTCATGTCAAGAAAGGCAAGGGTGGGTGGAAGATAAAGTCCTACTTTACATCAACAGAAGAAGAAGGCTCTTTCATGTATTTGTTTCTATAGTTGCAATAAATATGAACACTATGCGAGAGATTGTCATGATTTAAAGAAAAGAAAGCATCAATCCTCAACTGCAGATGTCGATGAAGACTATTCTCAGAAGAAGCCAAAGAATGAGGATCATAAGGAGTTCTTCTAGTACTCGCTATGTTAAGGTGATGATATAAAGACCCAAGTGGCAATGGACTTCCAACATGGCCTACAAGGATAGATGATGAGACTTGTTCTGAAGGACAAATGATCATGTTGATATTCAGGAAGAACAAATGGATCAAAACCAAAAAGCCTCTAGAAGCATGACTCTCAATCCAAAAAAAAGGATGACTTCCAATTGAAACGATTAAGTGGAAGTCATGATTGTTCAGCAATAACAGTAGACAAATGAGCATTGAATACATCTAGATATATGTGGACACATGACCCACAGGGGCAAATGATCTCATGTAGAGATTGGCGATTGGAACTAGACGGTTGCAACAGATGGCGATCTCTCTCTGCTACAGTGGTTCATCTCTTTGACAATTATGGAAAGCAGTTACTTTCTAGTTAGAGTCATGATAGATGGATCCTAGACAACGAGAGTTACTTAGTCGATTTCTGAGGAGACAGAAAGAGTTAGCCCTTAAAACGAGGTTCCTGGCCTATTGCATCATTTATGAATGGTGTGGCAAAAATGTGATGAAGTCTTCCTAAGTTAAGGAAGAGCACAGTTGAGATCCCGAGCAGATCGAGCAAGATGAACGTGGCTACACTGATGACAATGTTGTTTTGATCCATACAAAAGCATCCTTGATGTACCTGGTCATCACCATGATGGATACTTATATCACATCTATGAATTCTCTAGAGACGAAACAAGATGCTCAACTATAGAGGGAGCAAGATGCTCAGATGCAGAGGGAGCAAAAAGCTCCAGCACAGAGGGAGCATTCCTAGAAACCCTGAGATGGGGTGGAGAAACTAGCCTATTAATACTCTCTCTCAGGTGCATGATTTCAATAATATGATTTGTTATTATTTTTATATCTAGGATAGGGAAGGACAGAAATGTCCACTCGATATGCTTGATACCTCTGCTAGCTGACATGTGTTGATGAAATTGTCATTGATGCCAACATGCACTTGCAGTGGCCCCACAAATTGTCATTGATGCCACCAAGTCCCACCTGTAGTGCCTTGGACCCCTTATAGAGTGGATTTGTGCCTTGAAGCACCTTGTACCCAGTGGTCAAGGTCCCTATACCCACAAGACTGAATCTTGATCCCACCAACTTGTTGATGGTTTTGAAGACCCTGGAGATAGTATTGAAGCCCTGGTAGACAATGGAGAAACCCTAGATAGGTTCGAAAAGCATTAACGACCCATTTTATGGTCATTCATACTTTGAAGGTGTCATAGTACCCCAGAAGAAGACCCAGCTATGTTGAATTTTAGCATTAGCACAAATACTTAAATATTTTCAGACTAAATTTAATCAAATGACAAGTGCAACAAAATAACATCAATCACATCAACACAATGGACACAAGAATGTTCACTGGGAAACCAGAAGATCAATTTTTCCAAATTACATAGAAATGCCCAATTAGGGCTTTTTCAGAAATTAGGGCTTGTATCCCTTTTCTCTCTCCAGCCCAACAATCTTCCCAAAAAGACTGTCAACTGCCCAGATCTGCTGACTGTACCTGTCATCCTGCACCAATCTTTCATTGACCTTCTCGATTTGCCCGTTGTCGTACAACGCTTCATGCTGCTCGATATTCTGCCCGACGGCCTGTCCATGCTGCTCGCGCCTTAATTTTCTGCCCACCTACCTAGTTCCAGCCCTGCTACTGCCCAAAGGGCCCAGTTCAAGGCCCGACACCCCTGCAGCTTCTACAGGAGCCTCACAAGTTTGCCCACAAGCTGCCCAGAGGGCCTATATGGCCACGACAACCCTCACAGGTCTGCCTTTTGGCCATCCGAGGGTTGGTCGTGGGCCACACCCTCACAGGTATGCCTGTTACAGGCTGCCCGAGGGTGTCGAGAGGGGCAGTGCCCTATTGTGGCCTGCCCAGAGAATAAAAAAGGGAAGCCCATGAAGGAGAAGGATGCCCGTGAATAAAAACGTGGCTGCTTGATCTGTGTAGGAGCTGCCCAGATCTGAGATGAAGCTGCCCGAAGGTGGATATTGATGCCCGAGGAGAGAAGAAACTTGCTACAGAGTGTTTGATAAAGAAACCCTTAAGACAGAAAAATGGAAGAAACCCTACGTTACAGTTTTGTCTTCAATGGATGATGAAGCCCTAGCTAGACTCATCCATGCTTGGGCACAATCATAAGCTTCCTTCTTCAAACCTGTGAGATCTTCTGAAGAGTAGTTGTACATGTGGGAGCAAGTGTGTGTGTAATAATCAATTGGTTTGATCTTCTTTTATATCCTTTGAGTCACGTGCTAAGAACAAAATAATATTATTTTATTCTTTTCTAATTTTCACTTTTACCTTTAGCCTTTCTGTTGTCGAAAAATCCTTTATATATTTTTTACTTTTACCTGTTGCGCTTTTTCCTGTGGTCCAAAAGTCCTTACGTATTTTTTACTTTTGCTTTTAGCCTTCTTCAAGTGCCCCTATAGTCATCACCTGTGGTCTTTTATTTCCATTCAAAGTAAATCAAAATAAACCAACAAACTTACTAATGCTTTTATCTCACACTTTGTGTGACACCACGATTAGAAACTAGGGTATCTTAACCAAGGGTAGCTAAGTCTTGGAGAAGAATGCAAAGCCCATTAATCAAGGGTCAAAGTGTTGCACATGCCTACACCCAGTTTAGGGCTTATAGTGCATGCCTGGTAAGAGACCAGGTGCCTCAACCATGGGTTGCATAATTTGACCCTAGGTCAAATACTTGGTAACAGACCAAGCACCTCCATTCTCCAAGAGAATGGCTACTCTGAACTAAGCTGAGTCTACCAGTACTATACTAGTCCACATTGTGGTCCCAGACCAGATGTCTACCATTCACCAGAATGGTCACTCAACACAGAGTTGAGTCCCCCCAGGGCAGAGTTGGGTCCATATCATGGTCAAGGACCAAATATCATCATTCAACAGAATGATCACTCAACACTGGGTTGATTCCACACCATGGTCCCGGACCAGGTGTCCCCATTCTCCTACAAGAATGGCTCTCGATGCTGCTCAGAAAAATCAACAATCTACCCCACAGGTGATGTCATGATGGATATTGACCATTCAAGGTCTCCTGGTGTGGTTGAGGTGCTTAAAGCATCCTAAGAAGCCCTAAAGAAGTGCTTTGAACCACACTGAGTGGTTTGATGACCTTACAACCCTTGTTGGGGTCATGGAGCTCTTATATGATGTTGGTGACCTTGAATGGTCCTTTACAGAATATGAAACCCATGAACATGTCTTTGGCTTGATTAAAAAGGCCTTGCAGAAGCCTTTTGACCCACACACTAGATGGTTTAATTGTCTTGAAGAAATGAAGATGATGTGGACATTTGGGGTCTTGGCACCTTTGGGGATGGCCCTAGAGAAAAAGGAAGATAAAGGCCCCCGCACACATTGGCTTAATGTTGAAGCCCATGATGGCACCTTGCACATGGCATGGGAGGACCTATGCAACCCCATGATCATGACATGGCTTGTGGTGACCATATAGGGTTTGCATTATCATTGTAGGTTGACTTTTGAAAAGTATAAAACAATAAAGCAAGCTCTAATGACACCAAGGTTGACCATTTAAGGTGCTAAACATTTGGATGACAAATCGAAGTCAAAAATTTAAATTTAAAATTAAATATTCAAATGACAAATTTGAATTTAAAATTTAAAATTCAAAGTCAAAATAACATAAAATAAACTTACCTTGTTCACCCTACAAGTCTGCCTCAAATCAAAATAAAAAATTTATGACAAGTTGGCACAGTGAAAAGCGAGTAAAAATACCCCCTATCTAAACTTCATTTTGTACACACTTTCGGAAATAGCTCCAAGGAATTTATGATCTGTGCATTGAGGCAACGAATTTTACAATCAACAGAGAGCAGTGACTGTGATTTTTCCAGACCCGAATTTACAGAAAGAGGAGGATCTTTAGGGTTTTATCTTGGTTTGTTTTGCAGCAGTCCATGAAATTTGCAGAATCCTCTCGAAAGTGTTACGGCAACATGCAAGTAGACTGAGAAGTATAGAGTCTCAGAATTGTTGTAGGATAACACTTATTTATTTTTATTAATTTTTTTTGAGCAATTTGGAGCATGGTGTTGGAGGCTAACTTTTGGACTCAGGAGAACTCAGTGGCAGCAAATACAGTCTAACTTTTCGAACTTTTTGGAGCAGCATAACACAGTCCCGAATTCTTATAAGAACATTTCTGGTGTTGACCTTTTGGGGTTAAGTTTTTTACTGTAAGGCAGTCCTCTTCTTGACATCGAAAACTCTTGACAGAGGCTGGGGTTCATGCAAAGTTCACCTCAATATACACAGTCCCTAATTAGATATAGCAGCAGAGGGCTGGTGTACTGACGAAAACTGTGTGGACTGAGTTAAGCATAAAACAGTCCTGAGCTATCTCTGAGGTGCACACAGTCCAAGACTGGTTTGTAGCAGCAGCATAAATGATAATACACAGTCCGAACTGTTAGTCCCGGATTTTCACAGACTTTAAACAGTCCAGAACTTACAAGAGATGAAGGTCAAAGTATACACAGCCTGAGGATGATTGACACAGTCCAATGTTTGACAAATATTGTGATCTTCTACAGGAGCCATACACACCCTGGGTTTGAGATGTTTGACTGATAAAGGGGTATACTCAGTGGTGTATTTATAAAGTGTGAAGTTGACACAGGTTATAATATGATGCTCTCCCATGCACAATGACATCCACTGAAAGTGATAGTACAGTAATATTGACGATGCTATCTCGATCACATGGTGCTTTCTCTCAATTTTTCTTGTCATAGGAAGTTCTACAGAGCCAACCCTTTTTCATGTTGGTTGTAGGCCTAGCCTCCATGTAGGTCTTCATCTTCTTCAGCACTTATATCTGACCTAGTCAGAAAGGCCCGCCCAGCACTTACGTCTGACCATGGGAGGAACACATCCACCACCATGTCAGAAAGGCCCGCCCAGCACTTACATCTGACCATGGGAGGAACACATCCACCACCATGTCAAAAAGGCATGCCTTGCACTCACATCTGACCATGGGAGGAACACATCCACCACTATGTCAGAAAGGCCCAGCACTCACATTCGACCATGGGAGGAACACATCCACCACCATGATCGAAAGGCCCAGCACTCACATCCAACCATGGTAGAAACACATCCAAGAACCATGTCAGCAAGGCTCAGCACTTATATTCACCAGCATGGTAGGACACACCTACTACCATCTGTGAAAAGGCTCCAGCACTTACATCCACTGGCATGGTAGGACACACCTACTACCATCCAGAGAAAGGCCCCAGCACTTACATCTACTGGTATGGTAGGACACACCTACTACCATCCAGAGAAAGGCCCCAGCACTTACATCCACCAGCATGGTAGGACACACCTAATACCATCTGTGGAAAGGCTCTGCACTTGCATCCGCTAGCATGATAGGACACACCTACTATCATCCAGGGAAAAGCTCTTCACTTACATCCGCTGGCATGATAGGACACACCTACAATCATCCAAGGAAAGGCTCTCCACTTACATCCGCTGGCATGACAAGATACACCTACTATCATCCAGGGAAAGGCTCTGCACTTACATCTGCTGGCATGATAGGACACACCTACTATCATCCAGGGAAAGGCTCAGTACTTACATCTGACCATGGGAGGAACCAATTCCTGCCACCATGTCAAAAGGGCACAGCACTTACATCTGACCATGGGAGGAACCAATCCTACCACCATGTCAAAAGCGCAAAGCACTTAGATCTGACCATGGGAGGAACCAATCATCTGACAACATCGCAGCATCAAAGACCCAACATCTGACGATACATCGTAGCATCAACCGACTCTGATGAAGCATCACTCAATAGCTTCAGGTTCGATACCATAGGTGTGGCCATGGCCTTGCAGTCCGTCATCACGAACCTCTTCAGGATCTCCACTGTATACTTCCCTTGTACCAGGGAGATTCCATCCGCATTCTACCACACCTCCATGCCTAGAAAGTAGTACATCGTCCCCCAATCCTTCATCTCGAACTCGGTAGCAAGTCTCCTTCTTGCAAATTTAATGAGTTCCTCTTTTCTGTCAGGAACAAGTCATCCACATATAACAGGAGCATCACTGGTCTTCCGCCTTCAACTTTGAAGCAAAGGTTGGAACATGCTTTACTCTCAGTAAAGCCTAGAGCCATCAATAAGCTTTCCATCTTGTCGTACCATGTCAAACCTCAAGATCTTCTGTAATCACTCCTTCTGAAGCGAAGCATCATTCTCCCTCTACCTTTCGTACTCTATGCCTTGAATCATTCTGTACCGGAGTGACAAGTGGCTTCCTCTGATACAATGTATCCATCTAGGGTCACTGGATAGCAAGATCCTCTATCTTGAACCTTTTCAAAAGTTCTTCTCGCACCCATCTATGAGCTTGTCATCCTCTATAGGATTTCATCTTTGTAATGTCCTCTTCCAATTAGGCCTTGAGGCCCAAAATCGCTAACCTATGTGATTCCTGTGGGTTCGAGCGGTTACTGACAGCTAGGGAATCAGCTAAGGATTGATGCCATCCATAGAAGATCTAGGGCATCATCATTAGGTCAAGAAGGGCCACCGAGGCCAAAGGCCACCTTTGTGCATGCCATCCAAGCATTATTTAACGATGCATGCACTCTTTAAGTCTCCATCCGCATGCATGCAAGTCAACGACAAATTAGAAGATAAAGTGACCTAATTAGGTCAAAGATTAGGGTTTGCGCAGTTGAATGTTATAAATAGAGGATAAAGCGAAAGGAGACTTCACTTTTGATGATGATTATTTTGGGAGCTCTTGGATAGCAGCACAGCATGCCGCACAGCAGTTGGGGTTGGAGACGAAGTGTTCAGCTAACGGGATTTTGGCAGTGAAACATATGTCTTAGTCTTATTCAGGGTAAGCCATACAGGTTCACCACTTGTTCTTCATTCATTCATAAGTTATTCAGTGTTAGGGTACACAAGGTACTCCCAAAGGACCGAACACCAAGAACAACCGCTTCACACAAACATATCACAGATCAATACACCAATGTTTGTCGCGTGGTTAAAACCCTCGAGAGGGAAACAGTCAACGGCCCCGGCCAAATAGCTACTCGAAGCAATTTATTATGCAAAAGAAAGAAAGTTACATGAGCTTCTCATAATCGATCAACTAGCCAAGGACCCTCCATGCTCTTTAAATAGAGATCATAGACCAATCGGGTGTTAAGCCACGGATCAATGGTAGGTATGATCTAAGAGAAGTTGAACCATCGGATCACTCTATGTCTAGAACATATCGGGACCGTCGGATTAGAATATTTACAAATGCATACTAATGCATACTAAAGAAACACACTTTTACCTAACGGATATATTACACAAGTTGATCTTAACTAACTCCTAAGTGTCTAAATATCCTAACATTCAGTATATGGTATAGATCGTTACAGGGACACGTGTGCAGCCGTAAGGGGGTTTTTCAGCTAGAAAGCCCTAATGAGTTGCTGGGCCTTCAGATCTCAGCTTTACTCCGAAACTCAGGCACCATTCTCATCATCAGCATCATACTCTGGTACCCAAATGATTATCAGATCCGTCCGTGCTCATCCGGAGCAGTTATCAGCAGTTTCGGGATCCGAGGGGCGTGAGTAGCTGTCTCTCTGGAGCAAGTCGAGATCCTGCCTAGAGGTCTCAGAAATCCCGCATGTACTAGGCATTCTCTCCGGCAAGACAAGGCTATCAGTCCTGCAAATCGGAAGCTTCATCGGACACCTCCTTCACTGAAAGCGTCACCCTTTTCTGACTGGGGTTCTTGCTGCTAGGGGTTCACCAGAAGCAAAAGAGATCTGCCCATCTCCGATCCACTTCTCGGTGCTTGCATACTTTCTCCGAAGCAATCTAGCCGACTTATCAGTGGTAAGTGTTCATTCTATCTCACCAACCCTAACCCTAATTTTTCCTATAAAATAGGGAATTTTCCATGGCAGTTTGCATGCCCAGTTGTATTAGCGTATTTGCTTAGAAATAGAAAATATCGAGATTTGGGATATTTCAATCTTCAACCTTGTAGCAAAGGTTACGGTCTTCATCACTCTAGGTGATCTCCAAGCTCCTCATTTATTTGTTATCCCATGGGTGCCTTCTGAGCTTGTACAAGGCTTTCTTTTGCACACATGGGTCTGCCTGTCATGTGTCTTAACTTCTAGTGACTGCAAATGTCTCTTTGTATCTATGCCTTCTTTCCGTGAGAAGCCTCGTGCTACGAATCTTGCATTGTATCCCATGATGTTGCCATCTACTGCATGATGGAACTTGCAGATACCGCATCCTAGACATCATTCTTCATTTTGGATTATTTCTTGAGTTGTCGCCACTTGTTCTTCGGAACAAGTCTCGTCCTTCTTTTCTTGTAGGTGATTATACGCAATCTTTCCTACAATTCAAATGCACCAGTTGTATGGTTAGAAACATTTCATAAGGCATATTCATAATGGAAAATTCTTATGCATAAATATATAACCATGCAACTATTTTAGCTAATACAGCATTCATCCATATCTCACGAAAACTTTCTAGATGCCTTCCATCTCTACCAAGACATCATTGAGATTGTGCACTAATCCAATATGTCAGCAAAGAGGTTTCATTGTAGATAAGTACCAATGGAGAGTTGTATAGCACCATGAGCTACTTACCCATCACATGCATATCAGTAGTATACAGTAATTAATGAAACATTCTATCATACACAACACATCAACTGGATATAAACAAATGCATAACAAAATAATATCATGAAATGACAATTGAATACTTATATTTATTCGTTTTGTGGGTAGACTCCTTGATCCTTCAGCTTCATCATCTTCTTCATTCATAACAGCATCATTTCTTATCCAAGTGCTAAGATGGATAAGAGGTTCTTCAAGAATGGAGTCTTTCATATTCCACATCGCTTGAGGGATCTTCGTTAGATCTTCAGTTGCTCCCATCTTTTCTTTCTCTTATTATGAGTCGAGCTTCTTCTTGTGTGAACTCTTCCTAGAGCATGCTGAAAGCATTCACTTCTTAATGGCACACATTCCTCGAATGAATGAATCCCACGATCCTAAGAGGCCATTCAAGGTGGTTATCACAATTTCTGTATTCTCTACTTCTTCATCCACTGCTTCAAGTTGTTCCTTGATTTGAGAGACCCTTGTAAAGTTTGATTGTATGGTCTCTGCATTCTGGATCTTTACATTCTTCAACTGGTTTCTCAAAGTCATCTTCCAATTTATGTTCTTCCGTTCAAATAGCTTCGTCAAAGAATCAAACATCTTTTTTGGTGCCTTTAGAGAAGACACTCGTGGTATAAGGTGATCCTTGATTGAATCGACAATGATCTACTTGGCCTTGACCAAATTCTTGTGTAAGGCTTTCAGCCTCATCTCCCTCTGGCATTAGAGTAAATTTGGGGTCTAAAATGGACCTTATAAGAAAACACGCCAACAATAAGTTATTGTGAGTTGGAATTCAAGAACCAATAGAATTCCAATAAAATGAGTCAACCCTAATCAAATTCCGCATCCAACGAGCTCTCCCGATTGAAATTTGAGTAAAAACACCAGTAGATATGTCGAAAATACGAAGACAAAAAGTAGTTTTTTTCTTCCACCAAAACTAATAAATATTATTTTATTATTTTCCTTAGGAGGCCCATTTTAGACCTCAAAATTCCTCCAATGAACTAGAACCTCTCCACTTATGTATGTGTCCAATTCATTTTCTTCAAGAACCAGTGAAATCCTATACTTCCATGCTTGAAAGTTGTCAGCTTCACCAAGCTTGTCATCAAGCTGGTGTGATTAGTCATTTTGAAATGAGAACCTCAACTGTAAATAGCAAAAGATTACATCTTACCGATTTGAGGTGTCCGTCCTGGTTCTAACGCTGGCTGACCTAGGGTTTGTAAAAGAAATCCTAATTTTCAAAACATGTAATTTTTCAGATCAGATTGGATAGAAATATGGGCCTCTTCAAGGCAAGTTGTCCAATGTACTCCTTTTCTGAAAACAGTGGAGGGAAGCACCCGAAACAAGAAGCCCTATTTTTCCAATTTCCTCTGCAAAAATGCCAGATATTGTTTCTGTGGTATCTACGAAATTACTACTCCTCTGTGTCTGAAATTCCATACTATGATAGCATCGTCTGTCCTCTTTCCAACACCATAGGTTTGAGTAGAATTGGTTTCATCAATTGGGAAATATGAGAGTTTTCCCAAGGTGACTTATTTCAACATTGTTCAGCATAGCAAACTTGTACGGACTGCCACGTGTCCATGTTTCATCATCAGGGTTTGAAACTTTTACCACAGAAAGTAAAATTCATGCACTATCTAGAACATCTTGCGAAAATTCATTTGGACCTTCATAGCCTGAGATATAGCACTTCTGCCTAGGTGTCATGTTTAGGGATGAATCCTGGAAGAGGTTGGAACCCTGAATTGGAGGAATCATATCTCTTGGAACATAGTGAATCTAATGCTGAAATTTTTACACATGGTACATCAGGATTTTATCTTCGGCCTGTGAAAATTTCAGCCCTTGAGACTTTTTCAATCCCGCGATATAGCGAATGTGCCAAAACTACCAGTTTTAGTATTTTAGGGTTTTTTAGGCCTGGGGTCAAACTAGGGTTTCACTTTCCAGGAGTTTTACTCAACCAAAAACTTCGACCTTGGTCTCTAAACTTTGATTTTGATGAGGATAGCAATCCTATGCCGGGCTCACTCAAAAAATCCTTTTCTGTAAAAAGCCCTAATTCTGGCAGCAAAAACTGAAAATGCCAAGAATCAAATTTTGCTTCGACAGAAAGATGCACCCTTCAATGGAGAGTTAGCCTAGCCTCCTTTTGTTGATGATCTATGGAGAGAGACCCAAAAAGTAAGAAGCCCTAGCTTTTGCAGCTGCACAGTGTCTTCTTCTCAAGTGAGCTCTGATACCATGTTAGGTTTTTTATCATTTAGGCAATATGATCCAGGATCATATCTGACAGAATAACATGCACAACAATAATCATAAGAGACAAGAGACAAAAAAAATTCCTCGAGGAAACCATAAAAGAGAGCCCCACAACTTCCTCAAAGATAGAATGAGCACCAATAGCAAAAGTAAAACCCGAAAACATAAAGAGGATCTCTGACAGTTGATCCCTCTCACTTGTGCCAGCACTTCCTCTCTCACTCATGCGCCCCAGTTGAGTGAGTGTGTGAGACAAAAAGAGAGGCTCACTCTCTATTTATACTAGTTTCTGGCTTGACAATTACTTACTAGGGACGACATCTCTAGGAGAGTCTAATAACCCTAGTGCCCCTCAACTGTGGGGACTTTGCCCCGCTGATCAACAAGAAGGGTTAACCTCAACTCAATTGTGGGGACTATTGCCTCGACTTACAACGGAGGGTTAACCTCATTGACTTTGCATGACTTTATCATATTAATGACTCTCCCAATAGGAACATTAGGGTACAATGAAATACAAATGATTCTCCCGATAGGAGCATCGGGGTACAATATAAAATATACAAGTGAATACATTCCAAAGTTACAAATACATCAACAGGAAGTACCACCAACCTTGAGGTGCAGCAAAAGGTACAAGTCTAGGCATTCATTGTAGGTAAGAGGTAAGAGGTATCTGCCGATGACTTTTTCAACGATCTTATTCAAGATTATATACAAGTTAATGGTGTTGTTTTATATCATAGTTCATTAGTATGTCTTAGATACTAAATAACACATAATCATATTTCTCCTAACCTTCTAGTCACTAAGTATTGATCCATGTTACATGAATCATGTTTTAAAGAAAAATTTTAAAATTTAAATCAGGAGCGGACCCTAAACGAGCCGAGTTAAACTCCCTGAGTTTGACTCGGGTTCAACAACGATCATTGGGATGGTATTTCATGTCTCCATTTCCTTGGTGACTGTGTATTTATTTACCTCCCGATGGTGTCTTTGTTTCTTAGCTTCTTGGCCTGAGCGACTACACGATATTCAAATATCTCCTCGAAGTTAGCTTCTTGACCATATCTAAGGTTTTTCGCCCTTCGGGCTACTTCCTCCTCGACTGCATCTCGATAAGACATCAAAGGATGTTTTGCCCATGGGATGACTTTATGCACATTGTTAGGTACCCGTAGAAGCATTTTAACTCTTTCTTAAGTCGACCACAAAGAATCAGGGAAAGGAATCGTTGACCTGGCGACGATGGCAATCACACTGTCTTCGTTGTTATGGTGATGGTGTCTTTGTTTCATGTCTTGATTTCCTTGACGACAATGTATTCATTTGTTGGCCACGATTCATGTCTTAAGTTTATAACTTTATTGTTTAGATAATATATGATGGTTTTAACAATGTTATATTAGTTTTATTTTTATTTCGTTTAGTTAAACGGTAATTAGAAAATAACTTATAAGGTACATATTAAATATGCGTTATAATATATTATATACTTTATGATACTCATAAATAATATATATTATATACAATGTACATATTTTAGGAATGAATTATAAAATATAAGCTATGGATAATATATATTATATATGATTTGATACATTTTAGACATCTTGTTATCTCCCAAACTGACCACTGTCTTTTTGGGTGATAGAATGGGTAAAAATTTTTACTTCTGTGAGTCTTGGGCGTCAAAATTCAAAATTTCAGCTTTCGGCAATCAGCTAAGTCTGTGG
>LPNX011012069.1:4315-69696 GCA_001517045.1 Pseudotsuga menziesii
GAGGTATCTGGAATGGCTTCAAGGTCGGCCACCCAGTTTCCCGTGTCGATGACGATGACATTGGCCTCGTCGATGTCGTTTCCGCGTTCGAACCTGTGAAGGCCGTGAAAGGAAATCCAAGCATTGCTCATCGCCTTTGATATCATATCTTTCTCGTCGGGATTATCTTTCCGGGATTTTTCAGGACTAGGCCGTGTTGCAGGAGTCGAGGTTTTCGTCGACTCAATCGGCGTGTCGAAGCTGGGGGAGGTTGCCAAGATTTCGGTTCAGCGTCATGGAGAGTGGAGACTGCATGGTGATGCTGCAAGGTTCCGAGCAGGGACGTAAGGGACTCCTGTCATTTGCTGCCGAGTTCTTAAAAAAGAGAGTAGCGGCATCCTCCTGGGCGTCATAGGGAAGCCGCGAGGGGGACCGACGATATTTCATAGCGTTTGTGCTGGGCTTGGCACCGGATTACAAGGCCGCTGCAGGCCCTAGGTCGGCTGCCGTGGCCGGTGCAATCGGGGGTCTTGCCGTCGGATCTCTCGTCGTAGGGAAGCAGGCCGTGAAGAGATATGTGCCCATATAACCATCTCCTATGCTTTGGAGCAAGCTCGCCTGCTTTCTTCGCGGAATTATGGCAGCGGTGGTGTCTGAACAGTGGCGATTGATCTGGTGCTCGCGGATGCGGTGTTGAGATACCTATCTGGGATTTGTTGGTTGTGTTTTTTGTGTGGTTTTTGATTGGGCTTCAGCTCCATGATTGATGGGCCTCAGCTCCTTGATCAAGAACGGTGCTCAATTGTTCCAGATCGGTGGGCTTTAGCTCCAAGAACTGGTTGAGGGCTTCGGCTGTCGGGGTTTTTGGATCCTGATTGACACTTTCTTGATTTGTTTTTTGCCGAGATAGTTCGACAATTCTCGTGGATTTTGGCAGAGGTTGTTTCTGTGGATATACTCTTGCGTGGCGACCCGTTTTGTGGTCCTTAGGGATCTCTGCGGCGGCGATGGCGTTTTCAGAGGCGGTGGCCTTTGCTATCGGTAGTATGTTGTTTTGGTGCTGGATGGCGGATAATACAGGCTGTATGCTTGTATTTCTGCTTGTACAGTCTGGGACTGTTTTGTAAATTTTTTATTATGTTAATATGTGACAGCAAATATGTGACAATGTAGGGATCCTAGTGATCCTCTTACATGTGCAGATGTAATTTTGTTCTACTTTGAAANTATCATTATATAATCATCAGCATTATTATCATCATCATCACATCAAAAGCATAGTATGAAACAAAGAACACCAGATTTTACGTGGAAACCCCAAGTCCTGGGGAAAAACCCATGAAATCCTTTATAACAGTTTTAGAGAAATAACTGGAAGGAGGCAACAACCCCCTTATTACAATTACTTCAGTTCTCCAGCTACAACTAGAAAGAAGCTACAACCCCCTGATTTATAGGCTACAACCTGAACGAAGCTACAACTCCCTAGTTCTTCGGCTACAACCGAAAGGAGCCTACAACCCCCTTTCTTTGCCCCATCCTGCCACCCTGATATGAAGATAGAAACTACTAAACCACAACCGCACTGATCCTGCGGACCTGATAATCAACACCTGTACTACACTGGATAATCTGTACCACACTACACAACCAATGCCACTACTAACCACTACTCATCATCTGATCACTACTCATCAACTGATCATTGCCCACTATATCACATTTCTCATCAACCTGTACAATCAACCTATACAGTCAAGTTGTACCAATCAATATTTTCCTCACATCATCTGACTCAGTCAATTTGAGTCTAACCAGTTGCACACCAAACTCAGTCCACCTGAGTCAAACCAACTGCTCATAAAACTCATCCAGTCTGAGTTAGACCAACTGCACATAAGGCAACCTGTGCTAATCCTAATTAATTAAACCAGCTTGTACCAAGCTACTTGTGTACCTATGTCAAATCATATACTTGTGTTAATCTAACCAAGTGCTCTGAAAGTCAACCAACACTTCTTACTTGGCGTAGTTCATCAAGTAAGAGACACATTTGAGCAATAAAGAGACTTCACATATGGTCAACTAAACTTTGTCCAAACACACCCAACTCAATGACACCACAACCAACCTCAATCACAGTCAAGGAATACTTGACAGTTAAACATGATAAACCTCAACCAACTAACCTCATCCAAGAAGACAAGACTAAACCAACTATTTCAAATCAACCAATCTCATAAACTCTTAGACACAAAAGGATTTTTCACTCCATTTAAATCAAGTCAACAAATCAATCAAATATCAGTCAAATAGTCACTTACAATATTGTCAATTGTTGTCATTAGCAGTCAATAACAGTCCAACTCCACGTAGGTAAAAGACACAATGATCAACACTTATCAAATAGTTTTCAAAGAAAACACTTAGGTTAATCAAACAAATCACTCACAAGATCTATTACTTGCATGTCAACTTCTCATTTAATACTACACTATACAACAGTCAAGATAAGAACCAATATCTATGCCAACAATATCCAAGGTAACCATCAAGATTTATATCAAGATCACATTAAGATATATTCCAAGATATCCATCACCATGGCCTACATAACATGTTCAATTAATTCAACTATATATACCAATATATAGCCTCATGTACTAAGATCAAACATGAACTCTATCCATGAGAGACATGTGCCATCACAAGAGAAACCCAGAAGCATGAGCCATACCTTCTTGAAGATCATAATATGAAGAAATAGTAGAAAAAACAAATGAAACTCTATATCATGTCATCACATAGCCCTTGTAAGAATATTTCTGATTAGCCAAGAATTTTGTAATTTTGATTCCGTATGAGAAAGTTATGCCAATTTTAGTGAATATGCCCATAAATATCTCTCCTTCACAAAGTTTCCCACTTTTCTCCAAGAGTTGCGAAATTCCAATTTGTGAGCAAATGAAATGTTTGATATTATATTTATATAGGTCTTGGAGTAAATTTATTACCTCAAACTGGACCGACATGCAATTCAAAATTACAAATAAATAAATTCTCTTTTGTATGGTCAGCTCACCCAAAAAGGTGGGGTACACCAACTTCAAAAATTCATATCTCTTCGACTATAAGGAGTTAGAAGATGCTTCACATATCAACGGAATTGGCTTGATGAGGACTATCTCCCTATGATGGGTTTATTTGCAAATTCTTGGTCTAATATCCTTAAATTCTTCAATATGTCCTGGATGTCAAAGACCCCACACATAAGGGTGCCATGGACCATACCACCAACTACAAGAGTTTCAAAGACTCTTCAACTGCCTCAACCACGCCAGGAGACCTCCAAGGGTCAGGACCATCATGACATCACCTATGGGGTTGCTAGATCTTCTCTTGGGGTACCATGACCTTAATAAAACACAAATGACCATTGAAAGAGTCATTTGGACTCTTGCAACTTATTTAACCCACCAAGGACACTTTTGCAGGATATTGAGGAGTAAGTTGTGGTACTGGGGAACCGTAAAACATCTTTGGGGTACTTAAACACTCTATAGGGTGTTCAGGGATTTTTCCATTGTCCCAAGGACCCCAATGGCTTCAAACTTGGGCTTGGACAAGATCAAAAGGTATCCTTAGACACTGACACTTACTTAACGCTCAGGGGATCCTCAAGGGGCACCAAGACATGTTGGCATCAATTATAACTTAATCAACAGTAATTATTCTGGGGTAAACCTTCAAGCACTTCCCCTCATTTCAAGGATGATACCCAAGCTAAACTCTATATTCTTCAAGGCACAAGGCCAAGTCAACAACAATAGGGCTCCAAGGCATTACAACAATATCTCACTATGAACTCAACATTTCACTTAGGGGCATAGAACTTGTGTGGGGAATTTAAAACTCCATTCCACAACCACTCGGACAAAACCCAATTAACATGTGTTTGTCTTTGTAATAACCATTGCTAAATATTAATTAAAAATTCATAATACATGGATTGTCCCTAATCATATCAACAACCTAAACTCTCTTTAATAGAGTAATAATAATAACCCAATTCATAATCATAATGTCCCAATTAAATATTTAAGTTAATAAATTAATAAAATGTCAATGTGAATTTCAAACAAAAATGGTTCCAACAAACCCATCAACAAAAAACTGCAATAAACTCATAACTAAATAATTATAATCTCCACCAAGTAACACAAAACAACTCAATCCAAGTAAGTTACTCTGATTATGGTAGAATTTTATAAATGAAAATAAACCTTATCTTATATTCATATAAATATTTAACTAAATTTTGATTAGTTTCACATAGATCAATACTTATAAAACATTCAAATAAATTTGGAAGTTTATAATTGTCACTTATGAATCTTAGTCTATTTAATTTTATTGCAAATTTTAAAGTATCTATAGATTACTAGAGATAGTAGCACCATCTAGTTTTCAAAAACATGTTAATATCCTAAAATGAGAGGGACTACCTACTTTTTTTCCTCATAAAAAGTTCGCAATGCATTATCTTAAAATTAATAATCATGTGCAAACGGCATCATGCACATTGTCTTCCATATTAGTTTAGCATGTACAAAATACAACTTTCAGCAGTTTAAATAGACATATATCACTGAAACAAGTTCAAACAAGTTCCCTGAATGAGATCATAAATGAGAAGCACATCAATATACATTGATTCTTCCACTCAACATTCTATCAAAATGTAGGTGCAAAAAGAAGTATATAAACATATGTATCTTTTGATCTTGTAGCTAATAAGATTAGTAAGGTTGTTATGAGTGCGAATCTACTAGTTATTGACACAAAGAAGCTTATCCAGGATGAGGACATGGATCATGTTCCAAATGATGTCATTATCGTGTTCCCATAATTTCCATACATCATCCCCCACTTGTAAGCCTCTCTTTGACAGGAGGTTGGTCTGCATGTTTCGTTCCTTATAAATATGATTGAACTAGTGCTCTGAAATAAATCTTTTATGCCTGCCAACTCCTCATAGACAAGAGTCTAATGAATATTTCATATAGATTTCTTAAGTCTCATCCAGTCAACAACAAGCAACGAGTCACCAAATACTTGAAGAAATTGAACATCTTTGGATAGAGAAAGAAGCATAACTGCCTTTAAAGACATCATTCCAGCCTGGTTGTTTATCCTTTAACCAATGCCAACGAGAAAATTTTATCTAGTGTTGATCTAACAAATGAACAATTCCACCAGCACCACCCTTAAGAGGTTGTCCCCATCAAAACAAGAGCAAGTACCAGTCCTATCAATAATATCCTTAACAACTTTACGTCCTTTGGGAGGCCCATCGTCCTAAGGGAAATAACTAAGAATTGTTAGATTGGAAGTGGCAAAAACCTTCAGGTCAAAAAAATTGTCTTCAAATATAGCTTTGTTCTGATATCCATGATCCTGATATCAATAGCATAAGTAGAGCTTTATATTTTTTATAGCCTAGGTTTTGAAGCCAGTGGTGTAATGCATAATGTAATCTATTTCCATATCAATTGAATTGGATACCTAAAACCTATGAAGAAAATTGCCACATGTTCTTAATGAAAGGACAATTGACAAATAAATAAAAAAATATATTCATTGTTATCCTTGCAGAGTGGGCACCAGTCCGGTTCAATCATGTATCTCTTTACCATAATGTCCCACACTAGTACTTTGCTTGTTAAGGATATCCACAAAAATAAGTTTTGCTTTAAGAGGACATTTGAGATCCCAAATGATTCCACTCCACCATGGAGGCTCAAGTAGGTCCTCTTCCTCTCTAATAATGCCATACTCAAGCCTAGAGGTATAAAAACCTCCATCAACATTCCTGTACTAGACAAGCTCAAACCAGTCTAATATAGAAATCATGGAGAACATTGGTATAATTATTCCAAAGAATTCAATCTTTTCCATCGAATGTGATATCCTTAGCATTGAGCCGGGCTTGGTCCCAAGGAGTATTGTTTGCTTCATCCCTAATTTAAATCAAGTGCAAAACACACTAATCACTGAAAGCATGTTGACTACCGAGGAACTAACTACTTATCAACTCTATCTTACTTTGTTTCAAAGTAAAAGTTCTTTATGCATGTAATAGGGGATAAAACATACATATTTATTCAAAGAGCTACCTTTTTATGTTTAATCCATGCATAGAGTTGAAATTTAGATGTAAAATTCAAAACACTATGACTTCATAAAATTATAGGTTATTGATACCTTTCACCTATTAGTTATCACCTTAATGTGTGTGTATATGTATGTATTATTTTTATTTTTTTAACTTTTAATTTTTTTTTTATTTATATTTCTAATTTCTTTATTTACTAATTTGTTTATGACTTACAAAAATCTTCAAAGGTCTAAAAAACATGATCTGGGGGTATCTAAGCTCTCAAAATCGCACGAAGATCACACCCAGTATGGACCACAGCAATTGTCAACATGGTTGGATTTTTAAATGTCTCCTCCTAACCACCTTGTAATATTTAGAATTTGACTTGTCATGCAAAACAAGACCCATCTAAACAAACGGTGCTAGCGAAATTTAACAATATTTCTAATTTTTTTTATTTGCCTATTTTTCTAATTATTATTTTGTATTTATCTATTTTTCTAATTATTACTTTTTATTTATATTTTATTATTATTATTAAATAAATATTTTATTAGTACTTCAATTCTTTTTATGATGATTTTTTAAAGTAATACAAAGCACTAAAAGCAGCTAAGAACATATTTCTTCTTCTTTTTAATTTTTTTTCCATGTATTTTGGAAACTTAATCTTAAAAGTTTTAATTTTTAAAATCTTATAATTGTGATTTTTTCAATGTTCAATTTCAATGTTTTATAAAGTTGTTGGTACTTCTTGGTCCTAGAGTCAAGTTCTTAGTTAGATTTGTGATTAATAGTGAGCCAAAATATTTACCTATATCAATAAATATTTTCATTGGAGCAAGTTGTAACAAGAGTCACGTGGTGGTAATGTCCTTGACATTGTTACCAGCTTAGTGGCTAGCTATGAAGAGAAGTTTTTTGGAATGGAAACACTTGTTGAAGGAGTTGATTTTTTGCACTTCATATGAAGCTAAATAATAATAGTTTAAAAGTTAAAATTGGACCATCAAAGCTTCATGAGATAACTTAGATCTGTTTGACAACTAATTTTATTAATCTGATAAACAAACAAGAGTTCTATATACATTTGAGTTCTCTTGCTCGAAAATAAACAAAGTATTTTTAATAGCATAATTAACTTCAATTTGAATAATGGTTTAACATTATATCTATGTTTGTTTTTTCCTTAAAATGAATATAATATAATATTTTTTTATTAATATAATAATTAAATGGTTTTATTAATTAAATTTTGTTAAAAAATGAAAAACTATTATACATTTGCAACTTTGAAAACAATTCTCATTGAAGTGATTGTGAAGTGATTTGTAATAGATTTTACAATGAAGGAAGAATGATTTGGTGAAAGAAATTCTTCTCTTACTATGACAGAATAAAGCAATTTTCATTTATCTCATAGTTTATACCCAGAAATTAAGAAATTTTGTCAAATTAACCTGATATGTCAATGTGGATAAAAATTAGGTTAAGCATCAATTTCTCAGTTTGTTAATCTCTCATCATTGCCCTAACATTATGGTATTAAAAAAAATCCTCAATTATGAGGGGTAAAGTTTAGATTGAACCAATACATTATGGTATATAAAGTAAGTTTTACTTTACTTTAAGAATCACTTTAATTAGAATGGAAACAGATTTGCAATGAAAACAATTCAACACAATGAAAAAATAAAAAGATATGTCATTGAAACGCTCATCATGATTGAGAATAAGATTCGGACTTGCTATCTCCCATGCTTGCGATAGTAAGGAACTATGAGATAAACATGCAACAGGCTTTATTTCAACACATTAAAATTTAAACACCATCCACATTGTTGAAAATTGAAACACCCCATGCTTGAAAATTGAAACACTATAATATGTTATTTATCATCTATAATATGCTATTTATGGGCACATAGAGGTCGGTGCCCTGAACACGCGCTACTAACACTGCTTTCATACACTCTTCTGAACAACCCACAAAGCACTCTCTAGCGTAGCAATTTGATGAATTTGAAAGTCCTTCCACCTTATCATATCGGCTCAAGCCACGCAAAATGGATGGACACAGAAACAGCGGAATGGGAATGGGGACATACAACCCACTCCAGCTAACTAGCTTGAATGGAAACCCAAACAACTCACTAGGAATCAAGGAGAAATGGGTATGGATGGCGGAAATGTATGGATCATGGATGCGATGGGCCCTAGTATCAATTGATTGATGCCTATTAATCGATATTCGTTAGTAAATTCTATATGTATGTAATAGTATAAGAACTTTCATGTAGGAATCGGATCTAAGAAGTAGCCCAAAGACCAGATTCTTTGATCTTCCTTTGCTGGGCTTAATCAAACTCCAACTACTAATTAGATTGTTAAAATTTGAAAGTCGAAGAGAATATAGATTTGGGGGTAACACAGCTTTTCCAGAGGGATAATTTGTTTGATTTATACATGGCCGCAATTTTTAGTATCCACCATGTGAAGTATCTTAAACCGATCTCCCGCTTAAAATATCATCACCCACCCATTAACATCCCTCCAACCTAAAAATTCAATCAATGCAAAGAATAGACACAATAATATATGCCCCTCCCAACAACTTACACACATTTTAATTAATAGGCATCTGCCACCCTTGATTCCTACTTAATCACACTGCAATAACTATGGTCTCAACCCAAATTTAATTTGGTTTGGAATAAAAAAAACATACCTACCGTATAATTGATTGTTGCCCGGAAAACTTCCTTTCCAACGAAACACTTTGGGGGATTATGACATAAAAAAAATCCTATCTATTCTCAGGATTTCAATTGAAGCTACCAGAAGTTAAGACCTAACTAAGCACCCTTTCCTTTACTAAGTTACCATGAATGAGAGCCTAGTTATGGAAATGACCAGGAGTTTGGACGAGAACAAATATCAATGTTTGGGAGGTATTATCCAAAGCCTAGTTACGACAAACTTAACTGCCACTATTTATAGCCTCGGATGGAGTGAGACAAAACCCTTGTGAACACTTTCCTCAATAACGAAACACTTCACTATTGTAACATGGAGAAATAGCCCCTTGTGAGTTCCCTGCAACCAAAGTGGAGAGCTACCGTAGTGCTCAGTTCGACTCTTATAATCTATTTCCCTTATGGGATATAATTGACATAACTTTACCATGATAAAGGTACTATTTTTTATATTTCGTAACACGTTGCTCATCTCTCTATGAGGTCGAAAAAACACTAATATGGCCATCACAACACGTCTCTTCTTGGTCACTTTGTTCCATCCAGGTCTCTATCCATTTAGCAAACCATACTACCATGGGAGGATCGAACTATCTATTTGTTTCGCACCTCATCCCCATTAGGACATTCAATCTCTTGGCAGTCATCAATAGGACAAGATTGAATTAGGATGGAGCATTAGGGTTAACTATATTTCACCTAATTTCCAGTCCCGTGATGTGGTTTATTCTAAATGGTCATAGGGTGAGAGGGTCGAAGGCAGAGATTTCCTTTAATACGCATCACACCATGAGGTTCCCATTTTAAGCATGAAATTAACTACAGGATAATAAATGAACAAGAACATAAATAAGAACTACAATATAAAAAAAGTAATTTATTGCAGAAAACTTCATTCAAACCCTGTCTTTGCATTTTGGCACTTAGGCCAGAGGTAAAGAAAGTAAAGATTCAAATACAAAAAATGAATTATTACAACAGATTATCAGCCCTATAGAAATGTGTTTCCTCCATAAGGACGGTTGAGGCAATTAGTTACCAGGAATCTAGCCAATGCCTGATCCCAAGCCCTAGGGGCTGCAAATCCAAAACAAAACAAAAAAATAACATTGTAGAGGACTTTGTATGACCAACTGAGAACCTAGATCATGGTACCTGAATAGGTGCCATGATTCTTTACAACAAACCATTTTCCCTGGGGTTTTGGAAGTGTATGCAATAGAAGAAACAATCACAACTTCAGCGGGGGCACTTAGAATGGTTGAAACAAAATTAATTCCTGGGATGAGTATGGTAATGATAATAGAACACATACAAGAGACCTAGAAGCAGTCTCCTTCTTGCCTGAATAACCTACAAACCAACAATAAGAAAATTATATATATGTTAGCATGCCAAAATAAGCAATCTCCTGAATGTGGAAAGGAAAACTAACTCTATATAAAAGAAAATATTGTAAAATAATAAAATGTCGAACCACCAACTATACATGTGAGAAGGTCTTATTCCTGGAGCACTAACCAAGTAAATATATTGGTACTCAAATTTTATGAATGCCCTAATTTGGACAGTGAAACCATCGCGAGGGTATCGGCCGAGCAATGCCAGATTTCTGACAACAAAAACTTCTGAATTAAAACCTTTGAGGACAAATGATCCGTCCAGCTTGTTCTCTTGGTTTCTGTGAAGAATGAATGAATGTTCAGGGATCCATTGTGGGATCGGGCATTCATCTTTAATTCCCATAATCATTTTTAAATGGGTAATTTATCGAACTTTGGTTTGACAGTTTGAATGCATATTTTCATGGCAAGGAATGAAGATAAATACCTTCACCAGAGCGTGTGAAACGAATGGAGAATTCCCTTTAAAATATTTCTATGTATATGCATTATATTTTCTGATCAAATACGACGGTTAAATAGCTCAATACTGTGGACATTTGGGCCTGGCCTGGCTTTAGAATACTTAACGTCATTCTATGTGTCATATAAAAGTTGGTTTCTCTCTTTCTTTGTAATGGTGATCGTAGTCAAATAAGCAATTAGTAGAGCAATTAAGTTGCTACCGGACAATAAATTTTGATGGTGGTTAAGACCGGTGAGAAGTTCTCTGAAAATTTCTTAAATAATAATGTAGTATTGTCGACTGCCTCAAAGAGATGATAGCCTAAAAAATGACCCCATGATTTTAGGATCAATCAAGCCTTGGGTTGTGCGATATGTATGCTTAGCTTTAACAGTTGAACATCCTTTTCCATGGAAACATGCATTCACCATTGTGTCGGAGTAATGCAGTAGCAGATAAAATTTAATGCAGTAGCATATAAAGGGAAGAAAAACCTTACCACCACACCCAATGCTGAGATCACCTCGTCGTTGAGTCCTGGGAAGGAAAAATCGAGGATGATGTCAACTACTTTTGCCCAATCAGAAAATAAAAAAATTCAAATTTTAAAAATCCTGATATTAACAACTATTAGCAACTATGGAAAAAAAACCAAATATTGCATTGTACGGACATGATTAACCACCTTTGTGATTTATATATATCCCCTTGTCGGGTACATAATAAAGAAAAAGGTGATTAAAAATCCTTAATAAATCTAGGAAACCTACTAAATCATTTTATCTTAGATTTGATAAATAATTGCTACACATTTTCTATACTATATTGAAATTTATAAATATGTTTTGATTATTTTTTATTTCAAAAAAAAATGATTGAAAAAGCTCAATATTTTTTTTAATGATATAATATAAATTATTGAATTTTTCACAAGTAATTCTTAGTATTAAATAATATAAATAACAAGAAAATTATGATAAATAATGGCTACATATATAAGTCTATGATGATCTCATGATGGATATATTGTTAATATTAGCTTTGAGTCTCATCGACATTGTTTACTTGTCCTTGTTTCTTGAGGATTCTAGGGTCTACTCTGGCTACCATCCTCAAAATTGGAAAAAAAATTATGTGTGGGTGTTAGAATGCTTAACAATTGTTACTTTGAAATTGTTTAATGTAGAATGAATTTCTCCCAATTTGGTAAGCAGGTGTTTTTTAAAAAGGATCTACTCTGTAATGCCCCATATTTG
The DNA here is from genome assembly GCA_001517045.1 of Pseudotsuga menziesii. NCBI lineage: Eukaryota > Viridiplantae > Streptophyta > Pinopsida > Pinales > Pinaceae > Pseudotsuga > Pseudotsuga menziesii. The sequence continues at coordinate 16,315 of LPNX011012069.1, forward strand.
ACTAGGCATATTTATGAGTTAGGCATACTGCACTTTATTTGCTTATTATCTTTTGGACTTGGCTCAACTAAGTAATCTGTGTTTACGACATGATGGGACCGAGACTACGATGTTACCATGTTTATTATGACACTAGGATTATGATGGTAATGTGTTTATGATGTTACTATGTTTATGATGTCACTATGATTATTATGTTACTATGTCTACGCGGTTACAATGTGGTGATTATCATGAGGTTCCTGTATTTTACGATGATAGTATATGTTTAACTATTTTCATTGAGAAAATGTAAGATATATGATGCAGTGTGTGGATACCATCTTGTGATATGATTGATTAAATTATTATATGCCAGGTGTATTTGTGATGAACTAAAATGGTTACGTGAAATGAAATAATGATGATAATATGGATCAATTGATTATCAAGTGGAAATGCTTGTTATGAATGTGCATTTTTTTGAAATACTAACCCATAGGGCACAAGGGCTAAGTAATAATCCGGGTACTGAATATGATGTGTGGATTGGCACATACTTATACAAGGATCCTTATCAACCAAACTGATGATACGATGACAAACTTCGATAATCTTGATAGCAGCATAGAATGATTTGATAGGGTATGGGCCCAGTATGTTGAGAGGGATGGATGTATTTCCCACCCTATGTTACTATGATACCCGGGGTCATGGGGGGGGGCGTGCTGAGACACGCTCCCCAAGTTGTTGTGATGACGGCAGTCAGATGCCTGCTAGGAGAGGCTAGGTCCGCTAGTTAGTCGACGTTGCCACTCTCTGGTTCTATGTTGTCAAGTCAATATAGCTGGCGTCCACTTTGTACCAGCAAAGGAAGGAAAGGGAGGATGCAGACGTAGGTTAGGATGGGAGGATATGTTAGTTATTATTTTTAATGGTTGGGTATTCCCTAATCCGGAGTTAGTGGTAGTAGGTGCCCATCTTTTTTTATTGGTTAAATTAATAAGAACATATAGATAAGGATATTAAATCATAAAAGCGATTAACTGTTAAATAATTGAGAATGTTAAAAATATAGGTATGCTTTCTCTTTCTACATCGGGAAATTACTATTATTAGTTAGCATGTATGCATAGGTGGGATGGTGGTTGTTTATAGTGCATATCCGACTTGTGCATATGTTGGCCACGCATGCACACTTGGCACATGTACAATAGTATTGATGTACAACATATGTGTCACGCTTGAATAATGGTATAAATTGCCATAGATAACTTAGTTAAGGATGTACTAATCAACTTAGGTAATGAATAGTTAAATTGTTAATGTGAAAAATAAGTGAGTTGGTCGGTAAGCCCCAAGAGTTAGCTCAATCGGTCGAGTACTCGTAGTTAGGCCTCCCAGCATGTGAGGTCGCGGGATCCATTCTCATCGACTCTCTTGGGGTTAAGCACGCAGAGGTCGCGGGTGTGAGGCCCCTTCGGGTGGGTCCGTCAGAAATTATTCCGTGGATGTAGCCCGTCGGTCAAGCCGACGCGTGAACCACGTTGAAAAAAAAAAAAAAAAGTGAGTTGGTCGGTATATATAAACATCGTAATAAATGATCAATGTNGTATCGTCAATGTGAGGTGTCGTAGAAATAACATTAACATTAAATAATTGTCTTGTCTAACTATTAAGCGTGATTAATTAACCCATTAAGGGTACCTTGTTCATTAATATAAAGATACTATGTTTATACTGATTTACTTATTGATGAAACAAATAAATGGTACTATTATTATTCACCATTATTAGTAATAATAATTATTGTTATTACTTATTACCAGGGATTATTATTAGTTTAATAATAAAATTTTATAATGTTATAACTATTGCCAGCTACACTTAAGCTTCACTGAATATGATCAAAAGAATTATTTAACTGACCAAATTGTTTTACATGACTAGTAAAATATATATTAGTATCATTATGATTATTATAAAAAGTTTAACCAAATGAAATACGATGGTGTAACTTAATGTTATTATGTTATCCACTTTAAAATTATTATTTAATAGTTATCTTTGAAAACTGAAACATGATGATTGAGTCAGACTCAATTGAGTAATAATAAAGTAAACATCCTCTCCATGAAGTTCAAGATAATTATTATGTTATCTACAACATTTGAATATTGAAGTGGTGCATTGAGTTACCATTAAATGAAAAGTTATGTAAACAAGGAGGTAATAATGATTCTACTAATAAATAAATATAAAATTCAACTTAAAAGTATTTAACTGCTCAAGACAACCATGAATCGGATAACCACATTAAATCATTATTAAATATCTTGAATAGTGTAAGGGTATTAATAATTTATAGTCCTGATACATTAGAGGGAAGGAGCTAGAGTAAGGATGAAGAAAGGAGAAGGAAAATGGGTATAAGGGCAGGTCTCACGAAGGAAAAGGGGGGTGGTTTTTATGGATGATTTCTGGGGAGAAGAATAAAACTAAGAATTTGGTGAATAAAGGAGGCATACCAAGGAGGGGGTTAACTTGGGTATTGAGGAGGTGGGAAACTCAAAGCAGTAAGGGAAATTGAATTATGGATGGAGGGATCCTAAACTATGGAAGGATGGTATTCATATTATCGGATTGTGGGCTTGGAGGCTAGAAAATCCGTCGATTTTCCAGGGCTAACATGATGATTTGGTTAGCAAGGTGGTTTATCTATTTTGGATGCTAAGTTTTTCCAGCAAGGATCCTCTACAGGAGCCTAAGGAATCCTTCTGCAATCTACAAAAAGAAACAGGTATTCTACTTGATCAAAACTCTCTAAATTTCAGTACTGAAAAATGGAAAGGAAAAATGCCTTTCATTTTATTTTATTCCTAATGTTGTTAGAATTATGGTTTTATTCCTATTGCTGTTAGAATTATGGACCAAATGAAAATTCCATGCTATGAAAAATTTCATGTCAAGTTAAACTTATGCATAGATCTTTTAAACTGAATTAAAGAGGAAATTTTGATAAAAATCATGGTAAACAATAAATAAATCTCGTTATTAGCTTGAAAAATGAGATCTTTAGGAGATATATAGATACAAGTAGAAAATGACAATAAATTAAGTGCTCAGATGGGAACTACATACTCTATGTTGAGATTGTAATTTTAATTGTAAAGTTGAAGCGATTTTAAGAATTAATAATAATAAAAAAATCACTTTACTTCAATGAAGTTATTGATTTGGATTATTGAAATTTGATATTTCAACTAAACAAAGCATGGATTGAACAACCATGATTTGATGGTCACTATTTACTATATGTGAAATTACGAATTTAGATTATTGAAATTTGAGATTGCATGTGAGTAAAATCTAGCTTAATAACCATGTTTGGAATTTGGATGTTGGCATGTTAGCATTTATAGTGGAAACATAACATTTTTTAAACCTCCCGTGATCCTAGTTCCTATGTATCATATTCTACTTTCCCATGTCTAGAATTCATTATTAAAAGGCAAAGAATTCCCATCCCTTGCACTTGCAAGCTTTGACCTTACAATACGAGGTAGGATATAAGAATTTAGTGTTCCATATGGTTATTATAAATGTTGTTGTTGTTGTGATTATTATTATGAGTAATATTAAGTTTTAAACGTTTTGGGAGGAAAGTGCGGGGGGGATCCTTTTACATACAAGAGGAAATGCAGTATTAACTTTTGAATGGGGTCTAGAAATAGCCACAAATAATCAAGTGGAGTGTTATACCCTCTATCAAGGTCTTGTGAGTATTATTCCTCTTGGAATTCAATCGATTGATGTCACTAGAGATTCCTTACTAATACTTTCATGGGCTAGGAAAAGAAATAATATCGAAGACAATATAGAAGGAAAGTTGCAAAATCACATCAATAAGATTCTCAATCAAATCCCTTATGCTCAACTTTTCAATGTGAAACCAGAAAATAACCAAAAAGCATATCAACTTGCAAGTAATGTGGTCGTTTTGGTAATTGAAAAAATGGTTAAAAATGGGGGTCAACAAACCTTATGTTAGCTCCCTTAAGGATTTGAAGGAATATGATCCCCTATGGTCCCATTAATGAACTTCATGATGGGTTGGGGCTTAATGTTAGGTTGGCTCGAACCTCTATAATATTGGTCCCGTTCTTCATAAATGGTAATAGCCATTCCTCTTTGGAATTAAACTAAATCATCATGCGCCAAGCTTCCTTGTGTGTGGAGGTTCCTTTGGGAATCCTGACCACGAGGACGGTTCGCATTTCATTCATAAATGTTCTCTCCTTTCTATGCTCTGTCCTTTAATTTCACATTTGCAAGAAAAAAGGTGAGGGGGAGAAGTCTGGTGTGTGTTGCAATTTGGTGATGGTGTTGCAGAATGTAGAGGAGAAAGAAGACTTCCCCTACACCCTGGGGGAGTGTCTTCTAGTTGCACATTTTGTTGGGAGAGAGGAGGATATCCTATAGGAAGTAATATGTAGGTATGGTTTGAGATCCACCCTATATTTAACTTGTAAAGCTTGGGACTTTGGAAATTCACAAGATTTTTTTTGTTTGATAATAATGAGTCCTGCGGTGGATCTTGAGAAAAAAGTGTAGGAGTTCTCCGATGGAAAAAGAGATGCTCGAGATTCATAGTCATTTACGTTGGAGGAACTCAAAGATTGAGGGGTTGTTTGAATTTTTTTGTCAGATATTAGCCTATATGTGCACTCTGGATTCTCACCTTGAATATGTTGAGCAGGTGATTTCATCGGCTTTCATCTCATATGTCATGTATAGATTCTCACCTTAATGATGTGTAAGGGAATGTTCGTGTTTATAGAGCTCAATTCAATACAATTGCAGTCACCTTGGAATGACACAATGACCTCTTAGGGAAAACCAGTCCAGAATTTATGACTACTCTGAAAGTAAGGAAAATGATCATACCATGGTACATCATCCCACCAATTAAAGCAGTGAATATTTCCAACTCAAATGATCACGTTGATGTAAATGCATATGATCAGGTCATGGTTAGTGGACATAGATTTATTACATTTTGTAAAGACAGCAACATAACAAATAGGATCACTAAAGGAATGATCAAGCACAAAAACAAAAACAAAAAATAGCATGGGGCTTGTTTAACCACGGTGATGATCTATCTCCTCCAAACCATAGACAATACAACACTATTGTCTCCCCATAGCTCACACCTTCCAATAGAGATCAATGTACATCCATATCGTAGTAACATAAACCCCAAGAATACAAAGAGAAACTTCTCCAAATTGGAGAACCTCAAAAAACAGTCTCCCAGTAGCAGTAGCGAACTTCTTCCTTCACTTAAGTGAACTTACTTGAATGCTTGATGTGAAAATGAAGTGAGGCGCCTTTTATTTATACTTTATGTTACTAGCAATTAATTTTTCAACTAGGTCGACTTATCTTATTTACTGGGGACAACTTTTCTTATTTCACAACAAAATACATTTTATTATTATATTTTCTTGGGTCGGCTTATGTGAGGATGCCTCACACGGCTACTACATCAACCCTCCCTCTTATACAGGGAGGCATCATCAACATCATCATATTGGAAGAGATATGGATCTCATCGATACATTAGGGTTGTCTTGAACATCTCTATATCATAAGGAAGGTCTTCTTACATCCATGCAGATAAAACCTACATGACATCCTCTATGGGATACAACCCAAAGATATCGCTAGGGCTACAACCACTAGTGAGTCATCACCACATCATGGAATACAACCTCATGATGACCACATGGGCTACAACCTCATGTGGCATCACAAGGGATACAACCGCATGTGATACTTTGTCCACTACATCAAGGGATACAACACCATGACGTCCACAAGGGATACAACCACATGTGGGATCATAAGGGTTACAACCTCATGTGATACCTTCATCATGTCTGCATGGGATAAAAACTTAAGGGAAAATGGGATACAACCCATAAATATCCCAACCACATGGGCTACACTGCAAGAGTTGTTGAGCAGCAACCTAGTGATGAGTCATTCCCAGCCACAAGGGCTACTGGGAACCAACCCAGAGACTCCAATACTACTCATTCTATTGAGAAGTGGCATCATGCATTAGATCAACCCAGTCCATCAGGGAACATGCACTAACTCAACTAGTCCATTGGTGAGTTCATACATAGGCACAAGTGTGTGCTAGTGTGTGCCAGCCTCTTCACCCCATCTAGGAATGTCCAATAGATCTTCTCACTCCCTATCAGAGTGATCGAGATAATGCATGAAATATTTCCATCCCATATCAGGATTTCTGAGAGATATCCCACTCTACAAAGTGTCCAGGAACATGCACTAGCCTCTCCATCCCATCTCAGGATGTCAAAGATATCTTCTAACTTCTTTCAAAGTGATTGGTAGAATTCATTGGCCTCTCCATACCATTTCAGTATGTTTGAGATATCTCCTCACTCCTCATGGAGTGATCAGGAGAGTGCATGGTATATGTATAATCATCCTTCTCTCTCAACGAGGAATATAATCATGAATCCAACCTACCCACTCCTTCTCCAAGTGTTAGGGAGTAAATTCAACCTTCCCTCTTAATGAGGGAGTCAATCATGGGATGAATATCATCACTCCCTCTCGGAGTGATCGAGAGAAGATATTGAAGTAGAAACCTTCCCTCTTAACAAGGAATTCAACATGAGACTAATTTCCCCACTCCATCACAGAGTTCCAAGGAGAAGGTACGATCCCATATTGAATCATATATGTACTAATGTGCTCTCATAGAATCTTCAGAGAACCTATAGGTCGGCACACATATCAGCTAACAGAGGCATCTAATATATTGGGGCAGATATTTATGTCCTACCCTATTAAGGACATGAAATGCAAGTAAATGAAATAATAACAAATTGCGTGACTGAATTCATGTACATGTATGGGAGAGTATCAAGATACTAGTCTCCCCGCCCCATAATGAGGTGTCTCAGAGAATATGTGGTGCTACAATCGGACCACTCATCCTTATCCAAGTCACATGGCTATTACTTGAATAATATTGCAATCATGCTCATCGCGTCTCCTTGCATGCTGGAACGCCCTACTCCCTCTGCATATGAGCATCTTTCTCCTTTTACATATGAGCATCCTTCTCCCTCTACATATGAGCAGCATACTCTCTCTCTCTATTTGTCCATATGCTAGCCCAACATCCTATAGGACTTATCACTTCAAGTGCTAATCTATACACCATCTCTCACAGAGAAAATGAGTACAGTTCTTTGCTAAAATGTAAGTATCCATCCTAGTGAAGACCAGGAACATCAAGGACCCTTTCAACTACTTGTATGGTGGGATCTGAATAAAAAAAAATATTGTCATCAATATATCCATGTACTCACAGGCCTCATGATATATTTTATTAGGATCTCGGTTGTGTTATTCCCATAACCTAGGAACACCTCATCAAGTTGTTTCCACACCATCAATAAATGATGCAATAAGCCAAGATCCTCATCTCAAAAGACAACTCCCTCTATCTCTAACAATTAGTCTCTTTGTCTCAGTGAGGATAAATCACCAATATACAATATCACAAACAAGGGATTATCATCAACAATGTGTGCTAAATCCCAAGGTACGACTCTAACTGAATGGATGTGTACCACCTCAGAAATCAACTAAGTAACTATCATCCTTCAGGACTAACATACTCTAATCCTTCTTTCATGACTCTAATTGTAAACCAAATGATTTCCATAATGATCGAAGAAACAAACATTTGTAGTAGAGAGATCGACATCCGTTGAAGCCTTTTTCTCCCAATCACCAATATCTACATGAAATCCTTTGGGCATGTGGGTTATGTGTCCTAATATATCTGGATGTATCTGGTCCTCTTTTATCTATTGTCACTATTAAACATTCATGACTTCCATTTAATTATTTCGTTTGTTGAGGAAGTCATCCTTTTTTCTGATCTATAACCTGGGATGAGAGTCATGCTCCTAGAAGCTTCTCCCTTCTGATCAATCTGCTCTCTCTCAATAATTGAGTATCAATGAGATCTATATTTCCATCACGTGTTATTCAAAAAAAGTCTCATAATCCTTTTCTTGTATGCCATTTCATGTGGTGTTTTCCCTACAAGTCAAAACCCGTCAGATAGTTAGCGACATTGCATAATCAAAAAGCAATTGATATTTTAATGCAATGGAAATAATTCATAAAGTTATGTAAACATATTCTCCGATGCTTCAGTACAACACACATACGGTAACTTTATGGATGATTGTTATCTCCATTAGAACATGTTATCAAGAGTGTGCACTACTCTAATCATGTTAGAAGGAGATATCATTTAAGATGGGTTCATGGATGTTGTGCAGCATTATGGGCTATTTAAAACAATCATATACATAACAAATATTACATGAGCCTATTGTTCATTAATAAAGGAACTACATCACATGCCCTACAACCTTCCTAATTATAGGATATAGATCTGCATACAAATTGCTATGAAAACATATAAAAAACAAATAGATCTAATCTACCAGAGCAATAAATCCAAATACTTATCTTTTATTATTTTGCAGGTGGGCTCCCACTACCTCCTTGTAGGAATCATGAGAGTCCTCGAATATTCATATTCTTGTTGGAATCCCATCATGACCTAGATCTTCATTGCTATTGATAATCACATCATTTTAATATAGAGAGTACTAGAAGAAGAACTATGTGTGATCATCATTCCTTGACTTCTTGTGAGAAGTGTCTTCATCAATATATGTAGTTGAGGCTCCATGCTTCCTTTTATTTTAGCCATGACAATGTATGGAAAAGTGTCTGTACTTATGGCATATGTAGCACTAAACATGTGAATTATCATTCTTCTTCTTTTGTTCTGAAATAGGGCTGATCTTCCACTTTTATTTGTCCTGACATTAAATTTATTCCCTTACCTTTTCCTTTCTTGGCACGGGATATAAGGGCTTGGATTTCTTCATGTTGAGTTCCATGTAGACTGCCTCTTACCGCAAGTCTTGTCTCTTCTTGCATGCAAACTTCCCATATACAATCAAACATGGGCAACTTGGGTTGCCCGCTAAGACTCTAAATGAATGGTTCCTAAGATGCATAGAGACCATTAAGACTGTTCATGATAATTTCTTTATCATCAAGTGGATCTCGAATGGTGCTTAGTTAATCTCTTAGCTTAGAGATCCTCATGAATTAGGAAGCAAATTATTATGACCTTGACATCTTGAGATTTGATAGTTGATGTCTCAAAGCAAGGAAACAGTTTATGTTGCTATTTTCAAACAACTCCCTCAAAGCTCTAAACATCTTCCTAGTTGTCTTCTTCTGAAATATATAAGGAACCAAATGGTGTTTTATTGAATCTATCGGGATTCTCCTTGCCTAGCATCATCCTTCCTCCACTGAGTCTTCTCGACTTCCTCTTCTAGTTCTAGAACCTTCTCATTCACAAACGCTAAAAGATCAATTTATTTAAAACTAAGAAGAACCCTAGACTTCCATGAGATGAAGTTGGAAGTCCCATCAAGTCTATCTTCAATATTCATGCCAATCATCTTGACTGCAAAGCTGGACTAGAAACCCTAACAGAAGCTAATTCAAATTTGAAGTTTGCTCATTTTAAAAACTAAATCCACCAATAGTTGCACCCTACCAAGGAAAGTTAGAGCAAGGTAAGATCAAGCCAAAACCGTGGACAGAAGGGCTTGATCCAAGAATCCCTAGGTCTTGACCTCGGAAGTGTTAGATCAAAAAATGGAACTTCACTAATCATGACTTGGAATCCACATAAAGATGCACCCTACTAGGGCCAGTTGCTCAATGCTCTTTTCGATATAATCTGAGGTTGCAAACATTCCAAAATGTGGAGCCCTAAATTTTGGTTATGGATTCTTTTAGCAGTAGTCTGATACCATGTTATATTTTTTAAAGACAACAACATAACAAATAGGATCACTAAAAGAATGACCAAGCACATAAACAAGAAAATGAATGTGGAGCTCGTTTAACCACGATGATGATCTATCACCTCCCAACCATAGGAAATACAACACTATTGGCTTCCCTGAGCTCACACCTTCCAATAGAGATCAATGTACATCCACATCGTAGTAGCACAAACCCCAAGAATACAAAGAAAAACTTATCCAAAGTGTAGAACCCAAAAAAATAGTCTCCTAATAGCATTAGTGAACTTCTTCCTTCACTTGAGAGAACTTACTTGAATGCTTTATGTGAAAATTAAGTGAGGAGCCTTCTATTTATACTTTATGTTGCTGGAAATTTAGTTTTTCAACTGGGTCGACTTGTCTTATTTATTGGGGTTGACTTGTCTTATTTCACAACAAAATACATTTTATTATTATATTTTTTCTTGGGTCGTCCTGTGTGAGGATGCCTTGCATAGCTACTACATCAACAAGCTCCCCCTAATTTTAGTTTTTTATGCTTACTTTTTGACAACCATTGTTAAGATAATATGTAAAAATTCATAGTATTATTGCAGTAGTTAGTCACATGGGAATAGTTCTAAAACTTTGGATGATTGTGTATGGACTTGATAGCACTTTCAAAAACTCTATCAGCTTTGTTTTGAACTATTACACTGTAACTTTTTCATGTTCATTTTTCTTCAGTTGTTTATAATGCAATGTACCCATTCTTTCTTTCTTTTTTTTAATATTAATATTTCAACGTCAAATGAAAAGTAATGTTTTTTTTTCACACAAACAATTAGTTTTTTGCATTAATAAAATTGATATGTAGCAGTATCAAAATTATTACAATGGGATAGTTTAAGCCATTTAAGAAAAAAGTATAGAAGACAATGTAATTTGGTTTTACAATTCTCCATTTTTAAAAATCTTCTCCAATTTCTACTGGTATATATTCTATATAACCGCCCTAAATTTAAGATGCATTTGCAAAAAATAAGAAATTACTATCTAACTAGATTTCCGACTACCTCTAGTAGACTTTGAAATTTTGATAAATTCCACATTCTCTTGGGATTGTTGAATTCTTTCTTCCTCCATTGAAAGACCTTGGGCTTCTTCAATTACATTTTCTTTGTCCATGATCAGAATTACGAAGTAATGGCTTTCGGTGTTGGCTTTGATTCGAAGAGTTTCCATTGATTATGTGCCGACCTTATGCCTCCATGGCTTCTGTTGTAGTGGCATTTTGCATTCTCAAATCCTATGTTATGAACACAAATAACATTAATATACATAAGATAAGTAGACTAATGCTAAATAATAATAATAATTAATTAAATAATAAGGTTTATTAAAAATATGTTTATTATCGAAAGGACATAACCATTAATGAAATGGCGATACATTTATATATATATCAAGCCCTCAGTTGTAATTTATCATCTTATTCATATTATTCAATATATTTTCTTATCCATTATGGATTGCATTTACTTTACCTATTCTTTTGGATAGTTCGTGTATAAACCAAGTTGGTTCACAATATTGGTATCAGAGCCCTTTTCTAGGGCACTTCCGTTGATTTATAGCATTTCCCATTACCTTCTCAAATCTTCTATGAACCTTAGCTTATGGCCATTAATTCTGTAGCTTCTCTAAAATTTGAAATGTTTAACAACATTTAGAATTTTGTGCACTGTTAAAATCAAATATTTAATGAAGAGAAATAATCCCATCGCCCTCATCACTCCACATTGCATCATGCCTTGCTATTCCAAGCAATATACTTCATCCTACACACCAAGTACTTCATCCTACACACTATCCATTCCTCCATGTTATTTCGTGCCTTCATCCCTCCTTCATTCGCATCAAACTCCAGCCCATGATTCCCCAACCTTCCATTCTCTGCACCATCGCTCTAGCACTCCATTCCATACTCTCCTTCCCTATTCATTCTACACATTCTCTCCTTACCAACTCCATTAGGCTACACAATCTCCCGACACACCACTCATCACATGCTTCTCTCCTCCTACATGTTACCCTACAACTTGCCACTTTATGCCCACTCATCTCCTCAGCTCTGTTCACTCCATGCCCACCTCCACTTTAGCCTCCAGCATGTCCCTCCACGCTCCCACGTCCTACTAGGCCACGCACTACCTACTCGTCATTTCTCTCTCTATCTCCTCACTAGGCCACGCACTACCTACTCACCATTACTATATCCCAAATCTAAAATCCATCCCTTTCTACACCACCATCACGCCCTCTTCCAACATTTCACTGCTAATCCCCCCTTCAATGTAGTGTCCATCATTTCTCCACACGCTTCATAGCCACCTCGAATATGTTGCCACACCTATCTCGCTAGACCTCTTCTACCAGCCATCTCCCTCCATTCCAAATGCGCCCCAACTCCCATGACTCTTCCTTCGCATTTAAATCCCTACTCACACTCATGCCAATTCTCCTCGACTCCAAATTCATAGTGTCACACTCACGCCAATTCTCCTCAACTCCAAATTCCTCCTCCATTTCCTAGGGTTAAAACCCTAAGTTCACCCATTTCAAAAAAAAATTATAATAATATTATTATTATTAATAACAATTTTTATTATGATATTTTAATCTCCCAAAAAAATATTAAAACTATATACATGTATAATAAACAAATTATTTTTTTTATTATTATTTTTGAAATAATTATTTTATTTTATTTTTTTATTAGGAAATAAAAAGGGCATATAAAATTAAGTTACTTTTCTTAAAATAAAAAATAAGAGGTTTAAATGGAAGAGACACACTTTACTAACGAGAAAAAAATATTTTCCAGTATTTCATCAAAATTTCCTACCGTGATGCTAAAAGTTGACAACATATTTTATGGAAGTTAAATGACTGTCGCTATTTGTTCAACTAATAAAGAAAATTGTATTCATGTTGTTGTTGCTAATCAGTTACAAGCTCCATAATCAAGTATAGAGAATAACGAGTGGAAATAAGATCAATAATGATTTACGCTTAAAGATCGGTACTTATAATTTTACATCTCAATTCACCATTGCAAATATAAACAACAATATTATTGACATAATGTTGGGTTCTAACTAGCTGCAAGCATTGGGTACATTCACTTTCAATGCAAAAAAATAAATTCACGACCTTCTTTCATGAAAAGAAGAAAATAGCACTGCATGACTCATCAATAGAATTATGCATAAGAGTCCCCTCATCACAAAATATAGATGAGGAATTACCATATGAAAGCTATGAATATTTAGAAGATGAAGTAAAGCATTTGAACAAACTCATCATGGACAAAGATAAGGAAATTTTGCCAATACAAACAAACTGGAATGCCAAGATTCAGAATTCTACCCACTTCAACAACAAATTAGCAAGCTACAACAACAAAATAATGATTGTAAGAATGCTCAGAAATTAGAGATTGCAAATATCAATAAAATTATATTAAACAATAACAAGGAGATATTTCGGTTGAGAAATCATAATTAAATTATAGTTACAAAAATCAAGAAAATAAAGAATAAGAAGCAAGAAGATTAGAAGTCAAAACAAGCTAATGAAGATATTGAGAAGAAACTGTTAGAAAGGGATGAAGAGATTCGCCACCTTAAATACCATAATCAAGATTTGATGGAACAAGTTAAAAGTTAAATGATGACCTAAAGTTGCAAGAAGAACATTCAAGAATCTTAAGAATGATAAGAGGTTGTTGGAAAACAAGTTAGAGTGAATCCAAAAGGAGGCATCAAAGTCCTTGGGAGTAAAATTCCAAGTTGTGGAAAAAGAACAAATACAAATCCAATTCACATCACAACTCAAGAATATGTTGATCTAGCTGAAGAACAAACATATAGGGATATTGGAGACAAAGCGATCGGAACTCCAAGTGTACATACTAAGTTCATCGATTAAATAAACAATATTAAGGTGTGAAGAAAATCATATGTCGAAATTAAACCAAGAAAACACTACAAGCATGATAAGGGAAAATATTGTTATAAGAACTCCTTATTGACATCTGATACGGAGAAAATCTTCTTATGGCATGGGGTGGACCACAACAGACAGTATGAACACGGAGATCAAATACATTCTCAAGCATGCTGGATAAATAAAAGAAAATAACCACTAAGGGATAAGAATCGTACCTCAACCGAATGTTCGAAGACAACCACCGTTGACCTCTCTATAAAAAACATGTCCCTGCAATTTGTCCTCAACAACAAAAAGATATACAAGCATAATATATTAAGTATTAGAATTTAATCTAGCATATTCCATTTAAACATGTATAAAGAAATTACACCCATGGATACAAATATACATAATTGCAAATTAAATTGAGTGAGAAATGGATATTTCTATTAAAATAAAATAGAGCTACAATGTGACAACCTCGTCGGAACTGAGAAACTGAGTCCCTCCACCACTTCAATCATCCATAATAAGGAAAACTCATAAAGATAATGGAAATATTGGGAGATGAACACAAATGGTTTTCTCAAAGGACAAAGGGATGCAGACTCAAGCATATAACAATGAGGCAAAATTTTGTTACAATCTCTTTGCTCTCCAAGTTTCTCCTCCTCTAATCCTTCACAATGGCTCAATATATATCCCTCCAATGGGAAATGGAGAGTCAAATCATAGCATTTCCCAGCATATGGAAGGCCAAGGATCAAAGTATTTGTTACTTGATGGGGAAAACTCCAAATATTTTTTGTTTTAGAGAATAAAACCTGATGTATGCGGGTGACAATGGTGCAAGATGTGTATACGCAAGTTGTAAACTGGTGACCTGCATATGTCTTCATAAGTGTTTTTTAAAGGGCTATATTGGAGCATTAGGTCTAAAGTGAGCAAAAGGGGTATAGTGAATCTACATAGGGACAAGGGAAGGCCATCAAGGCATGATGCATGAGGTGTGGAAAAGCATGCTATAACATATGCCCCCTAATGTGTGAGGTCATTGTGGTACACGATGGCCGAAATACATTATAATGTTCCCAAGAGTGGAGTAGTGAAGAACCAGGTGGAAGAACTAGCCACTCGTCAGCATAATACAATGATAACTCTCTACATATGACTGCGGATTTGTATAATATATAGCAGTCTTGGATACATATTAGTACAATGGCCATGAGTAGGAATAATAGACATATGTCACAACTGGTCACATCCGCATATAATACACAGTGGAGTATGGTATCCATAATGAATGAAGACATCTGGTACATAACAAGGTACACCATCCTGGTATGAAAACTAAAATCCCATCAGTATTGTCGTGATCAAGGAAGTAGCATATATGAAATGCCACCATACCCTGATTTCTTCTACACAAATTCTCAATGGTACATGTCCCATCACGTGAATAAATGTGTTGAGTTGGAACATGATGAAACATCGTCTGATTACCAGTCATCGATGTATATTGTTAACAGACGTGAGACATCCCACCGATAATGAAAATGGGTGTCAAGGTACTAAGTGCATTCAACAAGTGTGAATATATTTGTTAAGGTCAAACACTTGAAAAAAATTCCATTGATCAGGGTACATTGATGTATTCCCAAATTTTTCCATGGTGAGAGAACCTGCCACTGATGACTGCAAGTCTCAAGGAACTCAACGGACTCTAGATACCAATTCCAAAATAAATGATCCAAAGACGATGGAATGGAATATTCTAGAAGGAGGGAATTAGGGCATCCCCCGTCAACCAACACAAGGTACACAACAAGGATAGATAATTTGGAAGAACTCGGGCAAATAAGATGTACACGAACTAGTAACCATGTGTGTCTCTCGCGCATACCGGATGCAAGTAGCATGTGAAAGAGACCCTCTGAATAGAATCCAATGATGAAAACTACTGACATAGGTGAGGAAACCACCAACAATATCTAATGGAATCCAAGACGTGGCATGAATCCCTATGTGTGAATAGATTTCTTGTCGTCAAACAAAAGGGAAACCACTCAGTCAGTGACCAATGATGATATGTCATCTGTTGAGTTAAGGGTCACCTACCTATGATGAAAGTAGGCACAGGGTTCCATATCAGACCACATCTATGTGATGTACCTGGAATGACTGACATGCAAAGTCAAAATAATTGAGGAATGGTTGACTCAGGCTAAATACTTACTTTGAACAAGAGCATGAGGAATATGGAATCACTTAGGTAGCATAGACTCAATATGCAATCTAGTACAACTCTGTGACACAAGAGGCATCAACATGGGATATATCGTGATTGGAATCTTAACCAATTGGTGGAGAAAGCCATAAATAAAGAGTACATATCATAAGGTCATGTTATAAATGCAACCAAAGATGAATGACTCATGAACTATGCTCTGTTTGAAGGTGACACAATAGCTTCCAATATAAGACAATATCATTTCTCATCCAAATTTTTATGTTTTCAAAATTTTTTTGTCTTTTTCATACTAGAAAGATTGAAAAATAATAAAATGTGCTTATTTTACAATAAAGAGGAAACAAGTGTTGAGGGAAAGCAAACTAGTTCCAAGCAATGGAACATACCTATGTTAAATGCAAGGAAGCACATGTAAGATAAGGACACTCAGGGGAATGTTTTCTCTCGGGCATGAGATAATCAAGCTGCAAATGATAAATAAGAGGCTCTGCTTGGATAGAATTGAGACAATATCAGGCTATATGGCTTATAAAAGTGAAGCAGGGAGTCGGGATTAAGCTCAATAAGGAAAGCGGACACATGCAATGCATTTACAACTTGATAAAAAATGGGAGTCCCTATGGGAGATAGCCAGCATAAAATATAAGAAACAACATGAGGTTTATGTTTGAAGGAATGGTGGGACTACAAGGGACTCCTAGACCTAAGGAGGACACTCAACATGGGCACCAAATGTCAAAATGGGATCTAACTTGGGTACCCATGAATGGGGACGCTCTACCACTTACATAATGACACTTCTAATAGCAAAGGAATGGAGTCTGTGACATTAAGAAGTGGGTTTGTACCTATGTTTAATGTGACATAGTCATGGGATAGTGCAAAAATGCACACAGAAAATGATCATATCCTATATGTCAATTCAATTTTATACCTGCCATGGGCATGAACGAACTTGAACATGGTCAAAATCTCCTAAAAACAACGAAAGTGCTCAAAATGTTGGTAAACATGAATTTTTTTATCTCACCCGGCTTGCAGTCTGTCAACTATTGTTTCATGGTACCCAAAAATGAATTACTCCAATCATAGATAGTGGGCCTCATACATTCTATCGCATAAAACATGAGAGGTCCCAATGCCTGATGTAGTCATGTCGGCCCTTCTATTCTAGCCAAAACTAGAACAATAACCTTGAGACTAAGGCTCTAGATTGCATTAACAGGGAGTTGACTTCCCACCTTCTCATTGTCAGGATCACAATACACAGCTATATACTCATCAATGGTCAGTCATTTGCCTGCTCCATGATCCCTAAGGTTTACTGCCTTGCCTCGGTGGGATACTCCGATAATAAAGTAGATATCTTCTACCTCGAGTGTCAGTGGAATCCCATCTAGCATGAATTCCTCTATTTTTGGATCCCAATAGTTCGCGAACATTTGTAAGAGTCTTGGTTGGGCCCTCAATCCCCCAAGGTTCCAAAACTTGTAAAGTTCGCATCTTTGTAGTGATTGTTAGGCATTTACATCACCATGAATGACCCTATCAACATCTTCATCTTATCACTCTCTCCACTCAAGCACCATCCAATTCACATCACAAATCAAGAGGGAATCCAAATAGAGTGAATCCAGAAGGGGGCATCAAAGTCCTCAGGAGTAAAATTCTATTTTGTGGAAAAATGAACAAATACAAATTCAATTCACATCACATCACAACTCAAGAAGATGTTGACCTAGTTGAAGAACAAACATATAGGGATATTGGAGAACAAATGATGGGAACTCCAAGTGTACATACTAATAGAATTTTATCAATTAAATAAACAACATTAAGGTGTGGAGAAAATCATATGTCTGAATTAAACCAAGAAAACACTACAAGCATGATAAGGGAAAATATTGTTATAAGAACTCCTTATTGACATCCAAATCAAAAAATAAAATATCTTAAACATTCAAAGTATCGATATCCCTTAGGTTGAGAACAACTAAATTACCATCTAGAAAATATTGATACCAGTGTAATTAAGTCTTGAGATAACAGTTCATTGTGGAAGTGCAACATTTCACTAAGAATTGAATTAGGATGGTTATATCCATTTACTATTCAAAAACTTTGGTCCATACTCAAAGGTTCATATCATCTCGTATGATCGACTATGACAAAACATAGAATGATGTGATGACATTAGAAGCAAGAGTAAAGATGTAAAACCTCGTCATCAATATACTTTAAGGACAAATCATTTCTAAAGATGAAGGCAATGTTATGAAAATAAATAACATTAATATACATAAGATAATAATACTGATAATAAACAAGTAAAACTGGAAACTAAGTTTCTTAATACCTATCTCTTAATAAAATTTTAATAGAGAATTGATTCACAATGAGATCTAGGAGCTAAGGCAATCTTCACAAAATATGCAAGAAAACAGTAAAAGAGAGCAAAATAACACACATAGATGGTGCCAATAATTGATGTTTCTATTAGTGTACAACTTGTACATATGTGTGGTACATACTTATAATACATTGGGAGAAAATCGTTAGCCTATGGAGGCCATTTGGATGCATACATGACCCCAAAACCCCCCTAGGTGGACCGATCAGCTCCCAAACCATCCCAAACAGTCATGAATTCTAGTGTGAACATGGTTGGAGCATGATGGATCATAAATGAAGGCAGGCTAGGCGTGGGTGAGCACATGCGTGAGTGGGAGAGGCTCTAGGAGGCAATAAATTCCCAAGGAAGGCCAAAAAACACCAAATACATGCACTAACACCCATGGTCAAACAAGTTCCTATTAGATTCTGGCAGGCAAATCTTGGGCCAAAAATAGTCTTCACATGGATTGCACAAGAGAACTAAGAGAAGAATAATTGAAGAACAATATGAGAAATCTTCCATTAACTATATTTAGTAATACAATGGTGTTACAATAAATAGAATTCCAATCATGTGGATAGGATTTGAATCTACCAACTAAACCTGACTGAATGTCTAACTAGAAGTGTCTTAAATCACTATCAGAGCCAAGGATGATTTTAAGGAACCATACTTATTTAAAAGTGTATAAATGTTTGCGAATATTACCAATTCTTAAAATTCCAACTATAAAATGATTGACGATATTTTTCAAAAAATATTTTAATTTCCATGGATTTTATATCATTTATATAATAATTTGGCAATTTTTAGGGTGAAAAAATTTTACCCCATCAAAATTGGGTGAAACAGGGCTTCAAAAAATGCAAAATGGCGAATCTTTTTTGGGAGAAAAAGAGGGAAAAATAGCCCACTGGGCTAAAATTCGCCCCTAAAATTATCCCTGGATTCGGAGCTCACTATTCTAACTCCACATATCTAATTCAGTTAATAATCAGTTAAAACTAGTTAGCGCCAATTTTGCATGGCCGCGTGAGGGTAGGCGCCTTTTCTCACCTACCTCCTCAATTTAACTGGTTTAACTAGTTTTAACTGATTATTAATTGAATTAGACATGTGGAGTTAGACTAGTGAGATCTTATAGTGATTTAAGACACTTCTAGTTAGCTATTCAGCCAGGTTTAGTTGGTATATTTGAATCCTATACACATGATTGAAATTATATGTAGTGTAACACCATTATATTACTGAATATAGTTAATAGAAGATTTCTCATATTGTTCTTCAATTATTTTTCTCTTATTTCTCTTGTGTAATCTATGTGAAGAGTATTTTTGGCCCAAGATTCGCCTTCCAGAATGTAATATGGTATCAGATCCTGGTCAAGCTATAACAAAAATGATCTTTCTAGTTTTGTGCAGGTACAACAGGTTATGGATTTGATATCAGTTCCTCCTCTATCATCATTCAACTATCCTGAATGGAAATTGAAGATGAATGCATATCTTAAGAGTCGTGAGCTCTTCGATGTGTCTATTACAACTGTGGAAATACCATAATCCGATGATGAGAAATCAATTTGGTTCAATAACTGTGACAGAGCATATGGATCCATGTGTATATCCATTCCTCCTAGGATGTGCTATCTCATTGATGTTGTTGAATTCCCAAGTGAAATTTGGTCTAGATTGAACAAAGCATTTGGCCAACAGAATGGAGAGATGAGTACAAATAATTGGGAGAGAACATCTGACATCTCCTTTCAAGTTCTTCCACCCTCCATTATTTCTCAAGAACATGAATTTTTGCAAAAATAAGAAATGACAGAGTCTTCAAAAAATTCAATTCAAAATCATACTCATTCTATTGCTTCTCTCGAAATTGTTGAGAATATTGATGTCAATTGTTTTCATGCATCTATTCCAGAAGAGGAGATTTGAACCTCCATTGTTGAAGAACTCTCCTTCCATCTGACTGAGTCTTCAACTCATTCAATTTGAAACAATACTCATTATGTTGTTGCTCTCGAACTTTTTTGAGAAATTTAATGTCTCATGTTTTCATGCAGTTATTCCATAAGAGGAAATTTGAACCTCCACTATTGAAGAAATCTCCATTGAGTCTCTCACCTTAATTGGTTCAAATTCAGATATTCAATACCTCTTAGTCATGCATGTAGATGATCTCATAAGTTTTTGTGAGAAAAATCAAGCACCTCAAGGCTCTTTCAAAATTGTCATTGGGGATTCAATGTCAGTATATTCTTATGATTTGTTGATATTATATTGTGTGATTTCATGGATATTTTTGGAATCCATATCATATTATGGAGCTCAAGCATTCTCTCCATGGCCCCATGCCTCCTCCTCCTTCCTTCTCAATCACATACTCATCTCCTCACCGTACTAAAAATGATGGAGACCTCTTTCATTCACTTGGATGCATGCTCCTCTCATATGGAGTTGAATCTAATTCACATGGTTTGAAGTATCAAGCACATCAAGACTCATTTGAACCTGATTTCAAGATCAAGTTCAATGAGCACTCTTTGTTGCTCCTTTGTCACATTATCTCAGTTGCTTTACATGGTCCCATAAAGTCTTATGCAATTGTATATGTTCCTGATCAATTTGAGCATATTCATCTTCTTCCCAAGAAGAATATACCTCCATACGTCTAATCAAATTTACACCTATTTGGTTTTTGAGTACTTTATTTTTTGGTGTATCTCAGTCCATTTTTTAGGAAGGATTTTCCCCATGAGGTTTTTTCTTTTCCCTCAATTTTTCCATGGAAAAATAGTTTTTTGCATTTAGGTTGTAATGGGTGACCTTTGGTCTTAGCTACCAAGGCCCAGGTAGTCCAAGTTAGGATTAAACGGGGGTGTTATGATTATTATTAATACTCCCTTTTTCTCCTTGTCCATTTATAGTCTATTAGATCATCATGCCTAACTTAGGAGTCATTTACTTAACTTTGGTGCCATTGGGTCCACCAGAGCCTTCGGTTCCACTAGTTCCATTGGGTCCACTGGCACCAAACACTAGAGTGTGGGGAACACATAGAGAGGTTATCTTCCACTTACTGCATGCGCATGCATGAGATGATGTGCCTCTGAGACCAATCCTTACATTTTAGGAGCCACTCTGAGTGCCCCTAGCATCCTCCATCAATTGGTTGTGGTAGGTAGGTAGTTATGCTAAGTCAATATCTAGTTACATTTAGTTAGATGTCTTTCATTTCAATTAGCACCAGTTTTGCATGGTTGCATGAGGGTATGCAGCTTATCGCACCTACCTCATCGGTTTAACTGGTTTAACTAGTTTTAACTGATTATTAATTGAATGAGATATCTGGAGTTAGACTAGTGATCTCTGATAGTTATTTAAGACACTTTTAGTTATCCAGTTAGTCAGGTTTAGTTGGTAGATTCAAATCACTATCGAAGCTCACTCGTCTAAAGGATCTGCAATTGGGTTCAAAAGGATTTTTCACTATAAGATTTATAAGCCTGGAAGATCAAAATAGGGTTTTGGATGGAGTTCCTTATTTTTTCTACTCTATGGGTCTCTTCCTAAGACCTTGGAAGGAAAGATTCAATCTAGAGAAAGAGGATATGAGAACGACGCCGGTGTGAATAGAAATATACTCCCTACAAGGGGAATACTGGGATCCAAAAATTCTAGAATATATTGGAAATACCCTAGGAACTTTCGTCAAAATTTCTGATCAGACCAAAGCTAAGAGGTACACGGCCTATGCAAGGATCTATGTGTACATGGATCTGGAAAAAAAGGACACAAGATCCCCATACCCCCCACTTCCCTAGACGCATTTATCCCAACCCATTCACAGTTTCTCCAATATTTTCTTCCTACTTCTGATAGGTGGTGCTTAATACATTTTGTTTTTTTCACAAACATTACTATATTTGTATCCTTAACAGGATTCATGTCCTCCCAATGATCCATCTCATAGGACTTCCACATAGTGGGCACTTATATTAAAGGAATCTTCACAAATGTCTATGGCCCTCATGTCATAGCACAAAAAGAGGGTTTTATTGAATCTTCTCGAAAAACCCATCAATGGGTCGAGGGAGGGGGCATTTGATTCTTGGAGGGGATTTCAATATGATCATTGCTTTGGAGGAAAATAAAGGAGGAAGGAATATATTGGATGGGGAAAACCTACTCTTCAAGGAAGCCATCAAAGAAATGAGGATGGTGGGCATAATTTATGGGGAAGAAATCTATACATGAAACAATAGAAGGGGAGGTGAGAGGCACATATCTTTCCGTCTGGATAGGTTTTTAATCTCTAAGCCTATTCTGATTCTTGGTACCAAGCTAGCATCCCTGGTGCTCCCCACAGCAGGATCAGACCATTGGTCAGTATGTCTTTGGTGGATCAGTTTGGGGTCTCAATTCAAAAAACCTTCCAGGTTTGCGAAATTTTGGCTTAGACACCCAGATTTCAGGAACAAAGTATGCCAATAGCAGGAGGAGGTAGGGGAGGAAGAGGGCTCAAGTATGTATAAGTTCCATAGAAAGATCAAATCACTCAAAGGTAAAATAAAGAATGGAATAAAGAAGAGTTTGGTAACATATTTGAAGATAAAGCCTGCTTGGAAGAGAAATTGGAAAGATTGAAAAAACAGGGCATGAGGGAGGTTCTTAGCCTTGATCTTCAGGAGGAAGACAGGAATATCCTAGCTTAGCTATACGAAAGGTCAAAATAGGAGGATATTCTATGGAAAAAAAATCGAGGGTCAATCTGATTAAGGAGGGAAAGAGAAATAAATAAATAAATTCATTGGACTAACACCCAGCATCGATCCCAAAATTGTATCCTAAGGATTCAGATGGAATATGATGACTATGAAAGAAAAGGGAAGATATTAAAGGGAAACTCCCTCATTTATTCCAGAATATCCTGGAGGAACCCAACTCGGATATAAGGGAGGAAATTGAGTGTATTACCAAGAACATTCCTGACCTGGTGATGGAAGCACAGAACAACCTGTTAATGAAGTTGATTCTAATGAAGCAAATTGAATAGGACGTGGGACAAATGGAAGCAGGTAACGCCCCTGGACCTAATGGTTTTACCATCAAATTTTTTCACTACTTCTGGGATATGTTTATTAAGGAAGAAGTCTAGAAAATTATGGAAGACTCAAGAAGAACTTAGCATATTCTTTCGGCCTTCAATGCGACCTTTTCCACCCTTATTCCTAAGACTAGAATTGTTGATTCATTAGGGTTGTTCAGACCCACTTCCTTATCTAGTGTTATCTACAAGATAATTACTAATGTCATTGCTAACCATTTGAAATTGATCATGTCTTTAATAATTTCCCCTAAATAATCATGGTTCATGGAAGGGCGTTAGATTATGAATGGGATCATATTGACTCGTGAGATTATACATTCCCTTAAAGCCACCAGAACTCTAGAAATTATGCTCAAGTTGGATATCAAAAAATCCTATGACAAGCTGAATTGGCAGTATATGAGGGAGGTGCTCATGGCCTTTCGATTTTGGGCAGATTGGATACAATGGATAATGAATCTCATTTCCATGACCCTTTTCTCAATTCTTATCAATGGGGTTATGACTAGACTCATTAAACCTTCAAGAGGAATTAGACAAGGATATCCAATGTTCCCCTTTCTTTTCATCGTTATGGAAGAGGTCGTGGGTAGATCCATCAAAGCCACTCATGCTGAACAGGTGATCTGTGGGGTAAAGGTGCATCCTAGATCAGAGGTTCAAACTCATCAACAATCTGTGTATAATACAATGTTGATCGGTCACCCTTTGGTACAGGAATCCATAGCCATTAAGAGATGCTTACAAGAATTTGGGGAAGCTTCAAGTTTGAGGTCAACAAAAGAAAGTCTCAGATTTTTTTCTTCAACACCCTGCATATAACAAGACTCAATATATGTAGAATACTGGGGTCTCGGGAGAGATCCCTTACATCCAAATAATTAGGAGGACCTTTGGTGGATTTTGTTGTTAGGAAAGGATCATGGACTGTGTTAATGGACAATATGAGGTAATTTCTAGCCAGCTAGACATTCTGCCCTTTGAACTTGATGAGCAGATTGGTCTTAGTAAAATTGGTCCTCTAGGAAATGCCTATATACTTATTCTCCATCATGGTTGTAACAAAGGCCGTATTGAAGGAAATATATAATATCCAAAGAATATTTCTATGGACTGGGGTAGTAACAAAAGGAAATGGGCACTACTAAGGTGCGATATGGTCTGCAAACCAAAGAACCATGGGCGGATGGGGTTACGTGACCTAGACAAGATGAATTTGGTCAGTGGGGAAAAATTTTGGTGGAGGTGGGTGTGTCATGAAGAGGAGCCATGGGACAAGTTATGGCATTGAAAATATACAGGGGATTGGGAAAAGAAATAGCTTATCCTCTTTGTTGAAGAAAGGGGTGGATCCCATACTTGGACCTTGGACCAAAAAGGAGGGATTTTGATTCAGGAAAACAACTTCTGGCAGGTTAGGAATGGAGAGTCTGTGCTCTTCTTGGATGATTACTGGAAATAACTCTCAAAGATGGTATAGGTTCTCAAAATTCCTCATATCTGCCAACTATGTGAAGAATGACAGTTAACGGAAGTCGAGGATTTTTTAGAGATAGGGCAAGATTTACCAGAATTCAAGAAATGGACACAAAGGAACTGGTGGGAGAAATTTGGGAAAGATGAAGAGACCTAGAGGGATATGGAAGCCCTACAAGGCCAATTCAATCACACAAATAATTGAAAATATAAATTGAGATGGGGTATGACCCCTAATGGTGCATTCTCTATCAAAGAAGCCTACAATATTGAAGGAGGTTCAACCAAGAACCAGAGGACCAAGTTTGGAAAAGTCTGTGGGAGGCGAAGCTTTGGCAAAAAATATCAAATTTTGTTTAGTTAATTTTAAGGAGACAAATATTAATAGGAGATAACTTGAAAATAAAAGGGCTCTATGGGCCTTACCGATGATGCTTGTGCAAAAAGCTGGCAGAAGAAACACTCGATAATCTTCTAGATATGTGCCCATTCTCTAGTTTTTTATGGGATAAAGGTGCGGAATCCTTTCGACGCTCTAATAAAAATAGAGGAAGATCAGATCTCACACTGACGAATTGGCCGAAGGAACCCTTAAAAACTTATATGGTTAGCTGAATCTGGAAATTTTTCTCGAGATTTGTTGTTTGGGAAACCTGGAAAGAACGAAACAACCGGATCTTTAGGGGAAATTCGCCGACCAGAGATAGAGTTTAGAAAACCATTCAATTTGAAATTTTGTAAGCTATCTAACTTGGGTCCTCAAAAGAGGTGAACTAGCAAGCTCTAGGGGAGGAGGGTCTAATTTTGTGATATTGGGGGATTTATGGTCCATTGGCATGCTAGGGTTTGTAAAAGGACCATGCTCCTGGTGTGATTGACCAAAATTACTGGGGGGAACAACTAACTGGTTGCTGCAATTTGAACTTTAATTGGGGCTCCACCTGTAACACAAAGAAAGCAAGTTTCGAGGCATTGATCCAGGATCATAACAACGATATGATGTCCTTTTCCTATGGTCGAATAGGATATGAGACCAACAATGCAACATAATTGGAAGGACTGATACATGGGCTTGGGATTTGTCAGATGCAGAACTAGTTTCCCCTAGTGGTAGAAGCATATTCAAATCTTGTTATATCGATGGCATAACGTATTCAGAATGGAACGCCCTGCTCCAAAGTTCTATAAGTTTGCAATTGGAGTATATGTTGGAATGGTTGGAGGATCTCATCCAAAGATTAAGTGCCATCTCATTTAGCCATGTGAGATGCGAAGGTAGCAATATGGAAGATATCCTAGATAATGCAGGTATGGAGAATAGATAGGTGATAGTTGGTAACGCGTGGGAGGAACTGACGAACAAGACGCTTGGAGTTGTGTGCAAGAAACAGGTGTCTCATGAAAAATCCAACGGAAGATCCCACGACACCCGGGAGCAATAGATGGCCCATGGGAGTGCCAAGTGCCTTAAGTAAAGGTTATATGAAGAGAAGAGGAGTGTGTGGGATTCAACCATCCCATTTAAAGCTCATGAATATGATCATGAGTGGAATCACTTTGGTAAGCCTTTCCATAAGGATGGCTTTCAATTCGGAAGGTGGCAGATCTTTGCATTTACAGGAGAATTTTATGGTCAGGACATAAAGGAAGATGGTTAAGTTCAACCGAGGTATGCCCATAATCATCATGAAAAGTGGGAAGTTGCTATATATTACCTATAGATCCTCCTCCATGCATCATCGTGGTGAACCTTCCTTATGCATGGTGTTAAGGTGGTGGATCATAAAAGGAAATCTTTTGTGTGAAGGTGAGGAAATGGAGATGGGAAAATCAATGGTTGGGGGTAACAAGGGTAAACTATCTCGCAGGGACCAGGATGGCCCTCCTTTGAAAGCCCACAGACCTATCATGCGCACCCAAAATAAAGTTGTGTGGGAAGTAAAGTAGTTTCGGTTGGGTTTGTCGATGGAGGTTTAAAACTGCATATAAGGAAATGAAGCACATCTATGGGAGAATTTGGATGAGGAAACTCTTATATCTTAAACCAAAATGATTAAGGAGTGGGCCATGGACCCTGGTAACAATGTGGGTGATCTTGGTCTCTATGAGAGGATTGTTGCCCTATTTTTGGTGATAAAGAATCTTATGGGTCACCTCTTATGGGAGCACTTGCAGAATGAGGGGGGTGACACCCCAGTTCAATGTTGGAAAGAACAACATTAAAGACCGGTAGGTTGAATGTGAAGATGGATGTAGTACTTGAGGCTCTCAGGATTCATCCATCGGACCCCCTGCTAGGATGTCTCGGGGTGTTGCGACATGTCCAGATAGGGACTTCTTGTGGCAATTATTGTGCCACCACATGTTCTGAGTCTAGTTCTTATGTCATAGATGTCGGTTTTGGTTCATTTTGAGCTTTTTTGTGTTAGATGGTTTAATAGAGTTAGCAGGTATAATAGTGATAAGTGGGTTGGAAGGGTTAATTGGTCATATTGTAACAGTTTATGTCTTGTAATGGGTAGTTCTAGAAGTTTTGATGATAGTTTTACAAAACTATAGGATGTGTTGGGACCTATAATTTGTTGGCAATATGTAGTGAAGATGTTATGGAGCCTTATGTAAATCTCTATGTTGTTAATATATTGATTTTCTTACTTACAAAAAAAAATTACAAGTATAATTTTTATAGTTTAGTAATAATTGTATAAGTGTTTCATTTTTTAGATTGGATCACTAACTAGTTATATAAGTTAATTCATATGCATATGGTTTAAAGGAGTGAGCTTCAAAATTAATTCATAAGTAAACTAATTTAAATAGGAAAAAAAATGCATTTGTTCAATTGAAATGTAAAGATTAAAAACCTATTTAATCATTTATTAATCATTTTGTAGAAACTAAGTAAACCCTTTTAAAACAAGTAACTCTGAAGTATTAGATTATATGAAGTTTAACAAATATGAAGAGAGATAACATTTATGTTCTTAATCGTTATTCATATAAACTAAAATAAGACTTAAGAAAAAGAAAAAAAACCAAGTTGTTATGACAAAGGGTTATAAATTGTTATGAGAAAGAGTTATGATATTATGATTATTATTTTTAGAAATCTATAATGAATTAGTTGGTTATAACATAAACTAAAATGGTTATGAAATATGTGATTTAATGAATCATGTTTTAATCATATATGCTTAAAATTAAGGAAAAAACTACATAATAGTTATTATATTAACAAGATTTTAAAAATAGTAATTATTAATAAAGTATTGAATACAATAATATTAATTGAACAACACAATATATTTTTAACTAAAAATTTAATATTTAATTTTTAAAAAATGACAAAGAATCATTTCAATAAATAATAATAAATAAATAAATTCAATTTCAAATCTATAAACAAAATATGAACCAATATTAATGTTAAATGGTTAATCATGTATTACCTAAAATTAAAGGAAAAACTACATAATAGCTATTATATCAAAAAGATTTAAAAATTAATAAAATATTCAATATAACAATATTAATTGAACAACACAATACACATTTAACTGAAAATTTAATATTTAAAATGTTCTTAAATTTTAACAAAAAAACAATCAATTTCAAATACATAAACAAAGTATTAACCAATATTAATGTTAAATTGCACACTATTGCACAATTATCGAACAGCCTCGAGTCAAGTATTATTAATCCTTTCAATTTCAAATACATAAACAAAGTATTTTTTCCATAGAAAAAAGGGTACCGCTTTATTGATATAAAACCATATTGTTCATTAACCCATTGGTCGTACATATTCAGGCATGTTCAATATATATCAGCAGATTATGTATACATGTATATCTTTTTACACCTCTTATGTTTGCTCTTTCGAAAACATACAAAACAAAAACGAAAATGTATACTCAGTTATCATGGAGAATATTATTTGCATAGTGGATATCAACTAAAAAAAGTTCATATCTGACCCTTACCGAGATTGGTAGTAGTGCCATGCAATTTCTCCCTTTCTTCATAGTACCAGTGGGAAGAACTAGTCCTTGTTTGGATAGAAAGTCCACCTCATAATTGTGTTCATGGAATATGTGCATGTAGGATATCCACTAAAAGAGTGAGCTGATCCTTTTGATATCCTCATATAGTGGTAATAAGAAAATGTTCCATGGTTGATTGTCAAGCTTCAGACAATCAATAACAAGTTTAGAGTCACCGTAAATATGAATTTACAAGATCCCAAGTGTATGAACAATATTCAATAATATTTTAACATTTGAGAATTCAGCATAATTGTTCTTGACTTCTCCAAGACCTGCAACAAATAAGAGGCAATGAGTATCAACTGTATGAAAAATCCCACCTACACCACCAATATGTGGCCTACCCTGTGAGGCTCCATACACATAAGACCAAGGCAATGAAAAATATATGACAACATCCGGAATAATCCAGGGAAGCTTGATAGGATCACCTTGCATAAACAATTTAAAGATGCCAAGACATTTACTAGCGTAAATATGGGAAGGAATAAGTACTTCTTCAAAGATATCGTTATTCCTAGAAATCCATACACCCCAAATGATGAAGACCAGAAGCGCAACATAAGAATGAAAGTTGATGTTGTTAATCCATGAATGCCAAGCTTCTTGAATGTCGATACCACACCATGCAAATGGAACACTGGTGAGAAAAACAGTTTGGTGCCACATTTCCAATATATATGTACAAGATAAGAAAATATGTGCAATATCTTCAACAACCGATGCACATAGGGAGCATCTACTAGGACCAATTTTGAATTTGTGAACCAAAACGTCCCAAACCGAGACTGCGCCCTCCAAAATGAGCCAGAAAAAATATCTTAATCTTGTAAGGACAGTTAAGACGCCAAATACTCCTTCACCGCCATCTAGGAGGTGGAATGTCTTATGCCTTTCTGCGAACCATATATCCCAGTTTGGGGACATAACAACCAGCTTTTTTTTTCTTTACCCATAACAAGACATCATCCTTGTCACTAAGGTATACGTTGCTGACAACAAGTGACTGTAAATATATATCCCATATGCGACTCTCTAAATTGTTTAGATCTAGATCAGCTGCAGAGAGCCAAGACTATCTAAGAATATTTATGTCATGCTTTTTGATCTGGTGAAGATAAATGAGTCCTCAATCATTCAAGAAGTTAATCATTTCTTTTGGAAATCGCAAGAAATCAACACATCCAATCCAAACACTTTTGTCGTTGCCAACTTTCCAAGATAACTAGTCACCAATAAGACCAAAAGAGGAGATGGTCACTTTCCATAAAGTGGAAATATTCTACAGAGACTTGTCCTTATGTTACACCTAAATCTCATCACCACCATGTGCAGAGAACCCAAACATCAAATTAGCCCTCAAATACCAAAATATGAAGTGAAATACTATTTTTTCCTAATTGCTTACAGCTTTACAAGCATAAGTTGAGCACCGCCTTTGACTAGTTAGCAAGGCGTGTTACCTCCTTCATAAAACTCAAGTAATGCTTAATGTCTCTTGATAGTAAGCGGTGCCACTGCTTATGGCATGTATATAATGAGCGGGTCTACCCTAGCATCGCTCTATTATAGTGGAGGAGAAGCGGTGCCCTTGGTAAAAATTGAAAAAGAGAAGTCTTCACAAAACTTCTCGAAGAAAAGCTTCGTGGCAACCTCATCCCTACCTCCTAGGGCTACTTGGACTCAAGATCCATCCTTTTGGGATCTCCCTTCCACCTCATCATCAAATTTCTCAACCATCTCTATCCATCCCAAGCATATAAAAGCAGGCTCATTCTCCATGGTTAAGGAGAGAGTAAAGTTATGTTGTTGCTTTGACATTCTAGCCTAATCATTACAGTGAGCTTGAGGGAGCAAGTTGGAGCTATTGGGGACGAGATGTTGGCTTTGTGAAGGAGTACATCGACACTAAGGCATAGGTTGTAAACTTCTTCTCTACTATTTAATGCAAAATTGGTTCCTTTCCCATAAAATATATTGTTTTATTATCATATGTTTTATTGTTGAATTCCTTAGTCGTCAATATATAATAGTGGATCATATGCTGGTGCTATTTGATCTTATTTGTTGTTTTCTTATGATTATGTAGGTACACCCGTGAAGGACCATCATTACAGGAAACAGCTATACTATTACATCAAACAGACTAATTCAGATTTCCACCTATTCTAGGGAATGTCTTCCAATCTTGTTGTGTACCATTTGTTCTAGATCTGAACCATTCAAACTAGAGGAACAACTCCTATCCACATGAGGTGCAAAATTCCTAGAAACAAATCTGGCGAATCCGCTAAGGAAGAGCTTCAGTTGATCTGATCTTCCTTAGTCTTTTCAAACACTTGTCTGAAATCCAAGCTCCAGTCTTTTATCAGTTCAATCACATCCACTAGCTGATCTAGTGAGATTTTGGTTTGGTATCATCAGATCTGTTCAGATCTGGGTTGTTCTCACTTTCTGTGCTTTCAATTACTGTTAATTAATGATTTAAATGTCAATTGCACACTGATTAATTTTACTTTTTTTCACAATTTTCTTTGTTTTGGACATTTACAGGGAACCGCACATTCATAGTGGGAAATAAGTGGTGCCACCACCTAGACTCAGTTAGCAGAATATGGTGCCACCGCCTGTGATTAGCAATCAAAAAGCGGTGCTCTTGCACAACTGCTCTGTCAGTGGCCCTTTGGAAGCGATGCCAGGTGGGCTTTTCCAGACTTGTTTTTTCAGAGTTTTTGTAAAATTTTGGATAAGTTGTTTTCAGTTCAGAGTGTCTGGGTTTATGTTAAAGAGATTTGAGTGTTTGAATGTCAAATTGGATGTGGTAAAAGGTTTATTTTGTTGAAATAAAAGAGCTAGGATAGACTCATCTTTTCATGTGCTTGTATGCTTGGCTTTAAATTTTTCAAATGGATTGTTGTTTGGGAGCTTAGCATCAGTTAGATCTCAGTCTTATTGTTTGATAAATTTGAAAAGAAAGACTTGCTTGGTTGGTTGCTTGTTTTCATTTTTCATTTAAGTTTGTGAAGGACTTCTTTTTGCTTTGAAAAAGAATTTTTTTTGTTGAGACTTGCTCATATTTTTGTTTGAGGATGAATTATTGGACCTCTGATTAGCCTTATAAG
The DNA here is from genome assembly GCA_001517045.1 of Pseudotsuga menziesii. Taxonomy (NCBI): domain Eukaryota; kingdom Viridiplantae; phylum Streptophyta; class Pinopsida; order Pinales; family Pinaceae; genus Pseudotsuga; species Pseudotsuga menziesii. The sequence goes on from LPNX011012069.1 coordinate 48,645, forward strand.
CTTTCATATCTCCATTTTTCTTCTCTTTCTTTTACATTCTGATCTCATCAAAAGACAAATATTAGTGGTTTTAAGTTAGATCTTTCTAGTTTTAAAATAAAAAATTGAAAAAGTATTGATTATACCTTTGAGTGTTTTTTGTCTTTCTTCTTAGAAAAAGAGATCTTACCCTATTGTGCTTGCTTTCAAAATCAGTTTGAAGTTTATTGCTTGTTCTCTTTCTCAGAAAAAGATTGGTTTAGTGTAGTTGTTTGGGAAATTTTTTTGTTTTGAAACAAAAATTGAAAAGAAAAATACTCTCTCCTTCTTGTAAGTAGGCATGTCTTGAATGGTAAAGTGAAGAATTTGCATTTCATATTTACATGGCTTTACATTTCTGTCAGAACTCCACGCATTCACCTAACCACTCAAGTTAAAATTAACAGTAGGTATAGGGCTAAAATTGTATAGAAATTTGAGTGATAATTTAGTGACGTGTTTCGGCATCATAAAACGTAGGGGTTGTCGTTATTTGCCTGCACTACAACCCAGGACTCGTGCAGTTATTCCACGTACCATTGGTATATCGAACGGCCTTTCATGTACCCTTGAGGTATATAGAAAGGTACTTCACGTACTCGATTGTATATCAGAATGCCCCGTGTGGATGGTTGTGCATTAGACAACACTACTGCAGATTTGAGTTCCCACCTACCTTGTGTATATAAGGAAAGCCTACTAGGATGCCTTGTCCAACTGAGAAAAACCCTTTGGTCGTCTTGCTTGGAGGAATACACCAAGAAAAACACTCAGTGAGATTACTACGCATGTACCTTGAGTATATCGTGAGTTTCACCTTCTTAACAATCCTACTGAGTGACCGACTATTTTGAGCTCATCCTAGATTTTTCTTAGTTTGAAACCCTAGGTTAGGTTTTAGTGAATTTTTCAATCTAGATGAGTTTCAGTTGAGAAAATATAGAATAAACCAGGGCTTACCACCCGACTTTCCACCTGCAAAAGGGGAAGGCCCAATGGAAGCCACGGACCAAGGAGCTGCAACTGACTCTCATATGAGAGAAACTCCAATTGTAGAAAGTGGAGATCAATTCGCTTCTTACATTACTCCCTTGGTCCAACAGTCTCCTACAGCTTACACTTCTTTTCATTCTCCGATGGAAGGTTAGAATGATGGTATTGATGAAAATGAGTATGGCCCTAATGCTCCTTTTTGGATAACTTCAATGGGTCAATCCATTTCCGAGTTTGGGGTTATTAGACCCTCTTTTGAAAACCCTCCTCTAAATGAAGGTGCATATAGGAGAATTCAAACATTGCTTAATCGTGCTCATGATTTTCAAGAGAGGATGGATAGGGTTATGGCTACCCCTATACCACATAAAGAACCTTTGCCGGCTCTTTTACCCCGTCTGTCAGACCCATGTCCTTCTGGATATAGTCCACTTGCTGATGATGTCCCATCTCGTGGTATGTATCCTTGTGATCCGGGTCAAACCTCCAACCCTATAGTTTTAAATCCTAGGTATGTTGTCAGTCCTCTCATACCCTCTATAGCTAGGGGGAAACCCTCAGCTCAAGTGGTGTTAGTACCTTCTAATGTTGGGGGGAAACCCTCGACGCGACCTACGTTACTAGTTAGTGGAATTGATACTAGTACTAGGCAGACCTCTACTACAGGGCAATCCACAGTGTATGCTCCTCCTACCCACACTAATATGGTAAACCCTCCATTGAGTTCAGGCCAACCCTTAGGGGTACAGCTTGCAATCAACCAACCTTCTTGGGGTTATGATTACCCAGCAAATCAATTACCTGTAGTAAACATAGATTATCAACCTACATCTACGGGAACTATGTATTCTGGAATCCCTTACCCCGGAAACACGTTTACACCATGGGGGAAACCTAATTCGTCTTACATGTTGGCAAAGGGAGGAATGCCTATTCTTACTGCTGGAGGTGTCAGAGGACCACCTTATGGTGGCCCACCCTTTGGAGGTCCACCAAGAGGAGGCTCACCTGGCGGAGGTCCACCTTACGAAGGACCACCACCCGAAGGCCCACCACCTAGAGGCCCACCACTTGGAGGCTCATCTTCTAGGGGTCCACCATATGGAAGCCCACCACATGGAGGCCCTTCTGGGGATCCACCTCCTAGAGGTCCACCTTTTGGAGGACCACCACCTGGAGGACCACCACCTAGAAGACCTCCACCTGGAGGCCCACTTCCTAGGCGGGAACCTCCTGAAGGCCCATCCCCTTTAAGGGGGTCTTCGAGAGGTTCATCATCTAATCAACCAAATCAATAGCCCATATATCAGCTAGCTTATGGTCCTACTAGTACACAAATGCCTTATCAATATTACTAGTATGTGAAACCTAATTGGAAATAACCTTTCTTGGCAACTTTGGACTTACTTGATCTATCCAAGTTGATAAATGATCCCATTCAACATAACCCTTCATGCCATGCTATTCTAGTAAAATTTCCATCATACATTCCCAAGTTTGATGGAAAGCATAGAGATGATCCCAAGAACCATGTTATGACCTTCCATCTATGGTGTTCCTCGAACTCCTTGATGGATGATTCTGTTCATTAAGGCTCTTCCAGTGCACACTGATCGGCACGGCTACAAAGTGGTACATTGAACTTCCACAATATTTGTTTGTGGATTTTAGCTCTCTGGCAAATGTTTTTCCTTATGCACTTTCAGCTACCCATTCGTTATGAAATGGGTAAGAATCTTTTAACTTCACTCCATCATAATACCTCCACACACATACCGAACCATATCCATGAGTGGAGAAGGCGAAGACAGCTTATTAAAGCTCCCATCTTGAACCAACTGCTAGCTGATTGGTTCACAGTCATTGTTGCCTCCTATTTCCCAAGATGTGGCTATGGGCGATGTTGCTACTGAAGAGTAGGCTAACATTCGTGCTTAGTATCTGGATTTGGTATATTCCCAATCTAAAACATTGTATGACTTAATTCCTCAAGCTCCTTGCCCCAGCACAAATCCCGCTAAGCCACCAGCAGAAACTCTTGTTGATGGGGTGGTTGGTTCAATCCAGCCCTCATCAACAGCAAAACTTTCCAAGCAACCAAATGCTTCTACTAATACCCCTTCTACTCCTACGGTTTCCACCGAGGTGAATGCTATTCAAATTTCGCAGACATCCAGCAATAAGAAAAAGGGAAAAGGTAAAAACATGAAACCTGGAAACCAACAGGAGAATCAACCGACGACCAATGAGAATGATAAATGGAAGAGGAAAGCCAAATATCCTTGCTTATTGTTTGGAGGAGATCACTTCACAAAAGAATGTCCTCGTGGTGACGAGATTAGTGAATTTTTGAAGAGTAACCCTACACCAGCAACTAATAGACCACATGTCTAATCAGGGGACCTCCAATTCCATGAAAGAAATTAGAATGATGTCTTATGATACCATCAATTTAAATACTTGTAGTCATTCATATGACAAGCTAGTAGAGAAGAAGGACGGAAATCCTTCTTTCGAGAAAGTTCCTTCTATTAGTTCTCCTCCCTCTTCGTCTAATGGCCCTCTCGTGATCGAAAAACCTAATCTTGATTGAATTTTACAACCACCTAAGGCTACCCTCAAGAAGTTTGTTTTCAATCCCAATGCCTGAGCTACATAGTTTTATAATGCTGTTGAATATTTAGCTCAGGCACCTTGCGTGATGTCTACCCTTGAGGTACTCCAAAGCTGTCCAACGCAGCGTAAAAACCTCATAACAGATTTCTGGGCATTAGACCTGGATAATACCAACTTGATTCATTTCAATGTAGAGAACTATAAATCTATATTACATCACCAACTCGCATTCCAGATTGCCTCTAGATTAGTTGAGAGAAAGGTCCATCAGACCATCCTAGATGAAGGAGCTTCGACCTTATTCTTGTCAATATCCTGTTGGAGAGCCGTTGGTTCTCCTAAGATTACAAAATCGCCTTCTATCTTAAAATATTTTGATGGACGACATTTCCATCCCCATGGTCTATTGCCAGCACTTTCAGTAGAGCTTGGGGGCAATATTGTTTCCATTCAAGTAGAAGTGGTTGATACCCCATTAGATTACAATCTTCTATTAGGAGAACTTAGTTTTACGCTATGACCATTGTCGCTTCAACAATCTTTAGAACTCTCCAATTTCCACATTTGGGGAAGATTGTGACTATTGATCAACCTGACTTTTGTACATCAGATGTTACGACCCCTACAAATAATAACATCCCTATGCTAGTTCAATACCCTCCTCCTTATCAGTTGATTGGGGTAGGTATGTTGAAAGACTCCACCCTTATGGGTGTGTTTCCATCAGCCCTTCCTAGTACATAAGTGGTGACAGTAAATATGATTTCCACAACTGGCTATAGCACCAAGGGCAAAGAAATTGTTGATTCATCCTCCCTTGTCCCGTATGAAGCAATGTACGATGTTGTCCAATCTATTTTCAATGACCATATTGATGACCTTCATCTCGTGGATTCAGATCCTTACCACCTGCCTTACTAGTTAGAACCCTCTCTTCCCACTCTAGATTATCACACCAAATTTTCCTTCGAATGAGTGAATCATGGAGATCATGCGTGAGAGTGAACCCGTATGGGAAGATCATCATCATCATAGATCTTATTTTCTTCCCAACACCACTTCAGTAGGTTTTGAACTTGAATCACTTATCGGTACTGATATTTTCACCCACCTGCAAACGCCCATATTGTTGCAAAATACTAAATCCAAAGGAAATCTATGCAACATTACTAAAACAACCCTGATTGACATATCAGTCAAACCTGGAACCATTGAGCATGTTCACGTAGGGCAGGACTACTCAATGGAAGAAACTGAAGCATATAGAGCATTATTCAAATAATTCCACTATATTTTTGCTTGGACTTATGAATAAATGCCTGGGATAGACCCGTCTATTGTGGTTCATGAAATTAAAACCTATCCCACGGCCAGACCTGTCAGGCAAAAATTACGTCAAGTCCATCCCCGAAAAGCCGCAGCTATTAAAGCTGAGGTAGAAAAACTTCTGAAGGCGGGATTTATTTATCCTATAACCCTGATAGAATGGGTATCTAACATTGTCCATGTGAACAAAAATCAGGGCACCATTAGAGTCTGTATCGATTTTCGAGACCTGAACAAAGCTTGTCCTAAAGACAATTTTCCAACTCTGCATATCGATCAGATTATCGACAACTGTGCTGGAAGTGTCATCTTCTCGTTCATGGATAGCTTTTCTAGATATAATCAGATTGAGATATTGCTCGTCGATCAGCACAAAACAACATTTATATGCCCGTGGGGAACCTTCACCTATAGGAAATTACCTTTTGGCCTCAAGAATGTTGGAGCTACTTCCAACGTGCCATGTCCTATGCGTTTCACAATATTAAGAACATCATGGAGCCGTACCTTCACGATCTCCTAGCGTATTCACAGCACCAAGAAGACCACCTTGGGCATCTTAGGGACATTTTCCTGAGATGTTGTCATTATAACATATGGCTCAATCCACACAAATGTGTTTTTTGCGTTTAGAAGGGACGTCTTCTTGGATTTGTAGTTTCTAAGGATGGCATCCAGATTGATCCACTGAAGATTGCTGTTATATTGGCCCTACCTACTCCAACAAACATAGTTGAGCTCCAAAGTTTGCAAGGGAAGGCAAACTTTCTTCGTCGTTTCATTTGCAATTTCGTTGAGAAAGCACACCATTATATGCGTCTCCTGAAGAAGAACACTCCATTCTTCTGGGATGACCAGGCCGAGCGAGCCTTTGATAATCGCAAGCATGCTCTGACTCATTCACCCGTGATACACCACCCCAGATTATTCAAAGGGATTTCTCTTGTATGTTGTTGCCTCCACTACTACCATTGGAATGGTTCTAGCGCAGGAGGATCCCAATGGTCAGGAACACATGATATATTATGCCAGTAAGAATATCATCTATTATGAAACTTGATACTCGTGTGTGGAGAAGTTAGCATTGGCTACTGTCATTGTTGTTCAGAAATTTTGTCATTAAATCTTGCTTTGCACTACCACGGTACTTGTAGATCAAAACCCTATGTACTACATCCTGACTCGTTAGGTGCTAAGGGGAAAATATTCTCATTGGATTGTCATCCTGCAGGAATTCGACCTTGAGTTTTCCAAGGCCACTTCAAAGAAATCCTTGGTCTTTGCAGAGATGATGTGTGACCTTCCCTGTGCTTTGATGGATACTGAGCCCAGTGATTCATTTCCAAATGAATTCATGTTCTTGATAAGCACAACTGACCCATGGTATGGATATTTAATCATTTATCTCCAAACTCAAAGATTTCAGCCCAATATATCCCTTGACGATCGCCACTGTATCCGTCACCACATGAAGTACTACCTCATCTTAAATGATACATTGTATAGACATGGTATTAATTCCATTCTCCGACGACGCCTTACACATGAAGAGGTTGAACAAGACCTTAATGATTGCCACTCCAGAGCATGTGGCGGTCATCTTTTTGGGATGGCTATGGGCCAGAAAATCCTTCGCGCGGGCTATTTTTGGCCTTCAATCTTCAAAGATTATCACGAGACTATTAAGAAATGCCCACCCTGCCAACATTTATATCCGAAAAAATGCACCCACCCTGCTCCTTTACACCCCATCATTTCGGTCGGCCCTTTTGCTAAATGGGGTATTGACCTTATGGATTGTAATCCTACCTCAGCTGGGGGGCATGGTTACATCATCATAGCCGTTGATTATTTCATGAAATGGGCTGAGGATATGCCTACATATGCAGAGGATGGTAAAATTGTCGCCCTCTTCTTATTCAATCACGTGATAGCTAGGTTTGGAGTCCCACAGTCTATAGTCACTGACCACGGATCGCATTTTCGGAATCAGATGATGACCAAGTTAAGTACCAAGCTCGGTTTTCGCCATGAAAATTACACTCCTTACTATTCGTAGGCTAATGGTGAGGTTAAGGCCATTAACAAAGTTTTAAAAACTATGTTGCGGAGGATGGCTGGAGATCATAAATCCAACTGGCACCTAACTCTCTTTCCTGCTCTTTGGGCTTACAAGACTTCGGTAAAAACATCGACTGGTTTCACACCTTTCTAGTTAGTTTACGGACTAGAAGTTGTCCTTCCTATCCAATACCAGATTCCATCACTAAAACTTGCGGTAGAACTTCTGCAAAATACTTCCACCGAGGAAGAGAGATTTCTATACCTGACTAATTTTGATGAAACTAGAAGAGATGATTCCGTAGCTAATGAGGCACATAAGAAACACGTCAAGCCATAGTATGATAAATCTGTTCAGCCTCATGTTCTCAATGAAGGTGACCTGGTTCTGATCTACGATTAGAGACACAATAAACTAGGTAAAGGGAAGTTCAAGTCAATATGGTATGGTCCCTTTGTCGTCAGCAAAGTCTTAGAGAAAGGGGCTTACGAGCTCGTGGATTATGACGGGATACCCTTCGAGAAATCTCACAATGGGTTGTACCTACAGAGGTACTATGCTTAAAATCATTATTGTATGGTACCTTGTATATATGTATATTTTTAGATTTTAGTGTGTTGTGCCTTGATTCAATATGGTTTTGAGTTTAGTGTCCAAACTATTTATACCATGTTTTGGTTATGTAGATCGGATGGCTTTTTACGGCTTCGTTGATGGTGCTTTCCGTCATTCCCTGAACCTTGCTTTAGCTGCTTGGGTTCTCTATTCCTCGGCTCATGACTTGATCAGCTCAGGAGCGGTTTGTATTGGTCCCACTACTAACAACATTGCTGAGTATCAGGGAGTAATAGGTCTACTGAATGAGGTTGCATCTCGATACATTCATGATTTGGTAGTGTTTATGGATTCGCAATTAGTGGTTTGTCATCTAAACCATTACTATACCATCAGAAACCCTGTACTCCTCTATTTATTTCGGAGAGTGCGTTTATTAGAGAGGTAATTCGAGTGTATCACTTATAGGCATATCCCTAGGGAAGATAATAGAATTGTTGATTCGTTAGCAAACTACATCCTAGACCGATATATTCCCCATTCATAACTTGTAAAATAAACATGGTTCATTGTAAAATAAAGATGGTTCACTGTAAAATAAACTGTAAATGACACATAAAACTCATGTAAATATGATTTCCATTTGAGACATATAAACATCGGTAATAAGTCTGTATATATATATAAAGCGTTTTTTACAAAAAATGTGGTCGTGAGACCTCATCTGAAGCACTGTGGCTTTCATGAAATACAAAATTATACAAAAATATTGAAGCTAGTTAACTTTTAGTAGTACATCATGCAGTCCACCATCTAATGATTCTCATGATAGCACATGATGGCCCTTGCTACCCTACATAGTAGTTGGCTGAAGCAACCTGTCACTCCTAGAGTGTGTCTCTGATACCTCATGGGTAGGTCATCTATCGCTGCATCTAGAATGTCAATAGTTAGTCGCTCCAGGTTCTCCTCCAACTCAGTAAGATGGTCATCACCTCTATGACCAAATTGAGCTCTGGCTCGTCTATCCATTGAGGAGGATCCTCGAGGCCATGCACCACCAACATCTACATGTAAAATTTTAGGTCTTGTTACTACCCATAAGGAAAAACATAAAATATAAAAATATAAAACATGATCAACATTTTAGGGTTTTTCTTCTTACCAATATCTCCCAACTGAGCACCAGGTGGTAATGGTAGATCAGGATCACCTTTGAAATCAGTCCCTATGTATGCATAATCCCCTATCATCAAGATTTGGTTAAGCAGCCAACGGAAGAAAGCAGCCTCAAATTTCACCTTGGCCCTGCCACCTCCTGTATGGACCATGATCTCTACCCAGATCAACATGCGTGGATCTCTATCGCTAAGCTCAGTAAAGATCAAATGGGGTCTCATGAGAGGCACCCTCTTGAAGAAGAAGAAAGCTAAAATGAACCCATACCCAAACTGCTTTAGTTCCCCTTGCCGACATTTTGTCACCTGGTCCTTGAAAACAAGAAGAGGTGCTTCTTCCCAGTTAAAAACTGTAGGTGCCATAGATTCCAGGGCATACACCAGATGTGCCCTGGATGCCTAATGAGGCCCTTAGCTTCCAATCAGCCTCTGCATAGTAAACAAAATAGTGCGAAGTGGCCCATCCACCACAGCCTTGATGGGAATATTCTTACCAAAAATTTTCATGCCAGGTAGACAATGACAAACAATTAATTCTTGTGTAGTCACGTCCCCTCCTCGAGAACCAGTTAGAGAAATAAGGTCCCCTCATCTAGACAGCCCTCTCAAGAATTAGATGTCTTCCACCTCTATAGTCAAAACATGAGGTCCTACCTCAAAATGTTGTTGCTCCATGTTCCACATATATAGAATATATTCCATTAAGCGGGGATGCGAAACCATACTAGGGGTATGGAAGAACTTCAAGAGGCCACAACCCCGTAGGGAAGCCACACAACCCACATTTCTTGTGGCAAGGGAATCATCTTCATCATGTTTTCTTCCTTTCAAAATAACCATTTTTTTATCAAATGAACCTACCAAAAACAATTAAAGAGCCATTTAGAAGCATTTCCAACCATCAAAATTGCTTGCAAACTTTTAGTTTGGCCGCGCCATGTGATTTTTGAAGCTCACGGTCGGCATCGCCTCTGCCTTGTTAGGATAGTGCAGTGCCACCACCTAAGAAGAACTAAAAAAGCACGGTTTATATCGGGCACCACCCTTCCCGTAAAGGCCAGTAGCGGTGCCTGCCATTACTCTTTTAGGTTTGAGCTTTGAGCTCAAAAACTCATCAAAATTAAAAATTGGAAACCATGAAAGGAAAGAGAATGGTTTTAACTTTTACCTGAATCCGACGGTGCGAAAAACAAACGGTGGATTCTCCCGTAATCTCCAACTGAAATTTTGACTCCAAATCTCCTAAAATGCTCTACAAGGTTTGGTAAATAGTAAATAAGTTGGTTTTACTATTTACTTATATTTTATAACATGTTTTTAGGGTTTTTAAGGTTTTAAAATCATTTTTTTGTAAAAATACCCTTTAATATAGTTCATAAATGTCATTTTCTCGAATATTTTGGGAAACTAATGGTCGTTTTTAAGTCTTGCAGGGGCAGGAATAAGCAGTAATGTCTATGGGGAAGTTTGTTTTTTACTTTTTCATACTTTTGGAAAACGAAAAAAATCCTTGAGCATTCATTTCAACACTTTTATCGTGCTTCCAAAACCTAGTATCAAAGTTCCAAGTCTTTTTCTGATTCTTTTCAAGCTCGTATAACCTTTCATCGTGAAAAGACACCTAATGGAGGTCTCCTTTAAACGCTTTTCGAGCTCCCTAAACACAAAAAGATTGTCAAGTGCACTTGTCTTCTTCACACTCATCAAAGTATTTGAAGTGTCGTCTCTCCGACGGTAGTTTATCTCTTTTTCGGTTCGGATGGACTATTTACGAAAAAGGAACACTCCAACCAATCATGACTGGAAGAGTTCTCTTGGGTATTATTTTATACCCTTTTTATCCCAAGAGACTAAATCATACAAAAAAGGACCCTTTTGAGTCTTCTTCTATCTTAGTTCAGACTCTCTAAACATGAACGATACTGAGTTAACTTTCATTGGACTCGCTAAATTAAACACTAAGAGACCCTTTTTGGGAACGAACCCCTCCTTTCTCAGGTTCGAAAAACATATGAGAATGGACTTGTCTTCAAACAAGCTACACCGAGTGTTTGTTACCCTCTTTGAACTCGTAAAAATGAAAAGAGGCACCCATCAATCATGATGGGGAAATTAAAAGAAGTAAATCAATTCATTTTGCAAATAAAATGGCAGTTTGTCGTCACCTTTGAACATGGCACTTATTTGCATTTCATTCACTCAATTGGGAAATCAACTTGTCTCTGAGTCGATCCACTTTCATGAGTCATGTCACTCCTTTGAGTCTTTCAAAGAATGCATTGTCCATTGTCGTATTGTGTTCCGCCTCGTCGATTCAATGTTGCCAAGTCTTTTGTTGTGCCACCCGATGTATAAAGGGAAGTTGTAAGTTTACCTCTGCAATTAAAACAGCCTTTGTGTCAGTACTTTTGAGTCAGTCCAATGGTTACATTATCTACAACATTCGAGAACTTTTTTCTGATTTTCGTGTCATCGATGTGGGATTCATTATGGCCCTCCTTCGACGAGACTATTCCTGTCGACGTCATCTCATCATCCAAGAATTGGTCTTAGAAACAAGTTTAGTACCTTGAGATCTGTATGCCTTAATGACAAATTCTCTCACTCTCGACATAGATTCACATCATTGATCTTTTATCGAGAGATTTGACTGAGTGTCTGACATCAAAACATCTATTCACCACTTGGTAGATTGTACTAGGGTACCTTGGGAATCATTGACATCAATGATGATGTCCCTCGCACTTGTTAATGGTTCACATCATTGACCGGTAATCAAGTGGTTTCTACCATGTTCGACTTCAGATCATTGTAATCACATGGATAGGATCGTACTTTGTGGAAGACAAGATGAAGACCCTGGGTATATGTTGAAAAGCACTCATAGCTTTCTCCCCAGGTTGCGATGGAGTATATTGTATGAAGTACTAGCATGGACACACATTTGTATGGTCGTGGATATGATCACATTTGTGTCTGTACGACATAGATCTACATTGTATATCTGGTAGCTATGTCCAAGTTTGAGTTCTCTATCACATGGATCTACACTGTATTCTAGTAGCCATGTTTGTTAATCTATCTTGTGGATATTCCTTGTATTGGTCTGCAGCCATGATGAAGACACATTTGCTCATGAGTTGAAAGTATTGATGTATTGCAGATGCTTGGTTGACAATCTTCGATCAAGCTGATTCTTGCCTCGAAGTGATAACTTGCTCTTTCAAAGTTATCACCTATCATACCCCTCTAGCCTCATGCTTTGGGAGGCATTCTATTACACCTAAATCTCATCACCACCATGTGCAGAGAACCCAAACATCAGATTAGCCCTCAAATCCAAAAATATGAAGTGAAATATTATTTTTTCCTCATTGCTTACAGTTTTACAAGCATAAGTCAAGCACTGACTTTGACCAGTTATCAAGGCGTGTAACCTCCTTCATAAAACTCGGGTAATGCTTACTGTCTCTTGACAATAAGCGGTGCCACCGCTTATGGCCTATATACAATGAGTGATTCTACCTTAGCACCGCTCTGTTATAGCTGAGGAGAAGCGGTACCCTTGGTAAAAAGTGAAAAAGAGAAGTCTTCACGAAAATTCTCGAAGAGAAGCTTCGTGGCAACCTCATCCCTAGCTCCTAGGGATACCTGGACTCAAGATCCATCCTTTTGGGATCTACCTTCCACCTCATCCACAAATTTCTCAACCATCTCTATCCATCCCAAGCCTATAAAAGCAAGCTCATTCTCCATGGTTGACGAGAGAGTAAAGTTATGTTGTTTCTTTGACAATCTGGCCTAATCATTAGAGTGAGCTTGAGGGAGCAAGTTGGAGCTATTGGCGATGAGATGTTGGCTTTGTGAAGGAGTACATCAACACTAAGGCATAGGTTGTAAACTTCTTCTCTATTATTTAATGCAAAATTGGTTCCTTTCCCATAAAATATAATGTGTTATTATCGTATGTTTTATTATTGAATTCCTTAGTTGTCAATATAGAATAGTGGATCATATTCTAGTGCTATTTGATCTTGTTTGTTGTTTTCTTGTGATTATCCAGGTACACCTGTGAAGGACCATCATTACAGGAAACAACTATACTACTGCATCAAACAAACTAATTCCGGAACTCCACCTATTCTAGGGAATGTCTTCCAATATTATTGTGTACCATTTGTTCTAGATCTGAACCATTCAGACTAGAGGAACAACTCCTGTCCGCAAGAGGTGCAAAATTCCTAGCAACACCTTATACCATAACCACTCCTCAATGGAAAGTGGAGAGATATATTTCTAATATATAACCTGTACCTCCTCAATGGAGAGTGGCAAAATATATTTCTAATATATAACCTGGACCTAGAGTCCCTTACCTTTTAAATTTTTCCAAGTAATACCCCAACTGCCAAGAGAATTAGGAAGAGATATCCTATTCCAGACGACGCAATGGAATCCATATTTAGATTCATTACCACCCCAAAGAAATTTTATTCAAAGCTTCCTGATCCTGTGGAGAATACCTGATTGACATATGATAATGAGATGCAAGAAGCAGGGATGAATTTAATGAAAGGAGTTGATCATAACCAATATACCCCCATAAGAGAACCATTTGTTACACCATAAATTGAGTTAATTTTCAATTCGAACAGTCATCCATTCTGAGACCTTATATATGTAGTCAATGGGATTGATATGGAATCCCAAGTACTTGATTCCCAAAGAGATGTTAACCATGGAAAATCCAAATAAATATGTGTGCCTTAAATCCTCTTAAGGGTCTATATTCAAGAATGATATGGAGGAGTTCAAAGCATTAAAACCCATGCCAGTGGTAATGGAAAAGACTCTTAGAATTCATTTAAGTAGTATAGCATCCCTACAAGAACCATCAATGAAAAACTTCATGTCATCGATGAAAAGTAAGTGGGAGACAGAGACATTACCACCAAAATTAAATCCATTTTATTCTATAGAGGATGCTTTCTTGATCATTCTGGTAAGCCCGTCCATCATTAGTATAAAGATGAGTGGATCAAGTGGGAAGCCTTGTCAAAGACCCCGCCCAGGTCTGAAGAAATTAGTTGCAGAGCCATTAGTAAGTACCAAGAAAAATACAGAGTCAATAGTAGCAAGAATCATGTTAATCATAGACAACTCAAAACTAATATGCACTAAAATCAGTTTGATATGAGTCTATTTAACACGATCATAAGCCTTTGATAGGTCTACTTTGATGATAACCAAAATATTTTTCCTTGTTTTGGCAGAGTGAAGTATCTCTTGTGCAATAGATATAGGGTTCTGGATTTCTCTTTTCGCGAGGAAATCAAATTGTTCATCATTAATCTTTTTAGACAATGTACTCTTGACCCTGTTAGAAATTACCCTTGCCATGATCTTGTATACATCGTTGCAGAGTGAAATGGGATAGTAGTCATCAAGATTGGTGGCTCTGACCTTCTTCGGAATGAGAGCAAGGAATGTGTTATTGCAAGAGATAAGTATCCTAACCCTAACTCTGGATTCTTCATTCACAACCAGAAGGTTGTCTTCTAAAATTCCCATGAAACCCAAATAGAATTCTATGGGGAAGCCATCGGAACTCGTACTTTTATCAACTTTCATAGAGTGTATAGCAACTTTCAGTTCACCTAGATTTACATGTTATTTCAGAGAGTCATTTTTTTCCTCATTGAGAAAGGAGGGTTAAAATGCTATGTGATCCATCATATCACCTACAGTAGCAGTGTTTTCCTCTTTGAATAACGACGAGAAGTAATTGGAACTATCAACAACAAGATATTCAAAACCCTATACTAGTTGGCTATCACCATTATCCAATCACCAAATAGTATTGTTGCTAAGTTTGTTCCTGTAAAAGTTGTGAAAATATTTAGTGTTACCATCACCGTGTTTGATCCATATGGCTTGGCTCTTGAGTCTGATGGAAGCCTCCTTTTCATTAAGAATCTGATTTATTTTCCTTTCCAATTCCATGATGTATGTCTTATGTTCCAGATTATGATATATGTTTGGATGATTGATTGAGAATGGTGTCAAACTATATTCAATGTTAGATAGCTCGACCTCCATAAACCTACGGTGATCATGAACCCAATTCATGGATTCCATCTTATCCTTTTTAAGAATATTTGAAAGTTGAACAATTGTTGAAGTTGAACTACCAGGATCGTTTGGGACCCAAATATTCTCGATAATCTATGTATAATATTCATGTTGAATCCAAGTAGATTTGAATTTAAATGGAGTAGGAGGTTTTGCGGAAATGGAGATAAATTCCATAAACATGGGGTGGAAATCAGATATACCACCCTCTCCAATCCATTGTTGGATGCGAGGGGCCAACCGTAAAGAACTTTAATTTATTAAGAACATGCCAAGGAATTTAGAAACACTTCCAAAGACAATTATCTTATTTCTCCAAATGGGATTAAGATCTATAGGAGGGATATCATATAGTCCTTCAGCTTCCAAATGTCTGACAAAGATCTCTGAGAGTGTATCTTTTATGACATTTTGTCCCCGAGTATCAGCTTCCCCAAGTGAGAAATTAAGGTTTCCACCAAGAATGAATCTCTCAACTTTGTGTAGATCAAAACTAAATCAAATCTGCCAGTAAGCTAGCATGTTGTTGTTAGGTCTATATATATTAATCGGTGTGAAATATTAACCTAGTTCCCGTGAGAAAAGGATCGTCCCAAGACCATTGAAAACACACCAAGAACTAGTGCAGAGTAGAGTTTTTTTTACCAGCCAATAACAATGCCTCCAGAACGACCAATAGCGTTAATGCAGACAAACTCCTAGCCTGGAATCAATAGTATCAACTCATTAAACATAGTGTCCCCATTGGACAAAGTTTCCTGTAACATCAGTATATTGGGGAGATGAATATTAACCATACGTGTGAGGGTGAGTTTCTTCGAGGGATTCCCAATCCCTCTAAAGTTGAAGGATATGATCAACATTATGTCCCATATGTCTTATGGGAAATGATCTAGGTTCCCCTTTAATAGTACTTTGCCTACCTATGTTGATATCCTAGGTATATTGGTGTCTTGCACTATCCATGACCAAACGTCTCCCTCTAAGCCGCAACGAGGTATGATGTACCACTCCACTGCCCAAACCCCTTTTAGGTGTGACCTTCGAGGATTAAAGTGACTTGAGTGAATATCTAAGAGTATCAAATAGAGTAGATAATACACTATACTAATCATGTACCCCTACATAATTCCCAACACTAAGTGTATCAGCTAGTAAGGAATCGTGTCAGTCTGTTAAAGGAAGAGATGAATAACCATAATATATGGATTCCAACCCTTAATGGGGGGGAGAAATGACAGGATGTAATAAAATCCTAGGGATGTGTGATCACTTTATTTGATGAAATTATTGTGGGTGTCGTTGAAGGGTCTGTTGAGCAGTGAGGTAAGTGTGGTATAACAGGCTCATCGCAGGTTATAAAGTTATTCATTACCGGTGCAGAGTACATGTTGTGATTATCTGGATAATCATAATCTAGAGGGATGATATACTGGATAGGTTTAAGGTCAATAATGTTGAAAATACTGTGATTATGTGGCGAAAGTCCTCCTAGGTGCATAGATAGGGGAAATAGAGAGCCATCAACAAATGAAGTTATGTTCGGTTCAATCCCCAATTTCAAAGATTTGGTAGATATAAAGGGATTTGGTTGATTAAAGCAGATGAATTATACGGGAACAAAATTACAACGCTTATGCACTATGGAGTCAAATGTTGAAGGAATCTCCTCATTTGGAGTTTCCATCACCTTATACAGTGAGCTGAAATTCCCATATTTGTCAAAAGAAACATCATGTACATCAAGGGTATCTAGCGAGAAAAATGCCTTACTTGGGACCGTTGCAGAGCCAGTACTGGGTTGCTTCAATGGAGTATCACGTGCATAACTGATGTCCTCTGTAGGTTCATCGAGCAATAGTAGATCTTCCATGATGGTACATTTGTAATGAACAAAATATATAATAAATATGTATTAATAAATATTAATAATATTGATATAAATAATTAAATAATTAAATGAAAAGGTAAATGAAGAGTCACCTTATGAAAGGTGGCGTCTAATCACCAAGGCAACCCTTGCATGGGTATTTATACAAGCATCATTTCTTGTGTAAATCATCATTCATATTCATATTTCCTCCTATATAATTATCCAACATGGAACTATTTTCTATTGGACTATTAAATTGAGAATAGCCTTTGAGAATATCCGAATACGGATACTACATTGGTATCAGAGTGATCCGTCCCTTGGCCATTATTTACACTTTGCGTAATCTAGTTTTTAACCATTATCCTAGGGTTTGCCTAAAATTGTGGTCTTCGACAAAAATGAAAAAAAAAACACAAGGTTTATAAAAACCACACGTGGTTTTATAAACAACTCATACAATAAAAAAAAAGTAAAAAGAAGAAGGAGAAGAAGAAGAAAATGGAGAAAAAAAACAACCCATTCTATTATGAAACCACACTTGGTTTTTTTATTATAAAAAACCATTACATTAGTCAAAAGGGGTTGTATGATAAAGGAAAAATAATTAAATTATAGAGTGAAGCATCAATTATATTTTTAGATTAACAAATATTAAAGTGTCTAATCCCCAACATTTGAACTTGGGTGGGGAGGGAAACATTCCTTCCTCCCAACCACCCAATCTACACACAATCCACAAACAATAAGAAGAAAAGAAGTCAAAGTTTAAAGAATAATTTCTTCAAAGGTAACTATATTAGGGGTTATTACACCCTTCGTTCTACCTCTTACCAAAGGAGTCAGAGACAAATTGGAAAGATACTATACAATTGGAAAGATGCAATCAAACATTAACAAATTGTTATCATACTATACAAATAAAAATGAAAATATGATTTACATCGAATTATATCTAGTGTATTTAATGTACATATCTACTTGGCCATTTAAAAGATTTTTTTAGAGTTTTAGATTTTTTATTTAATTTTTAAATCTTAAAAAATAAGAAGAAAACCATAAAAATCATCCTGTCAATTTTTTTATGCAATTAGATAAATAATAAATAAATTGAATTTTTGTTATAATTAAATATAATTATTTTATGTGTTTTAAAGTTGAACATTAGAAGAAGAAAAAAAGAGAAATTTATATGGGTAAGTTATTGCAGGTCAAAATATTTTGACCAAAAATTGATTAGAATATATTTGCCTTGGCACGTATAATAATAAGGAGATGTCTAAAAATTCAACGATTTGGATTAGATGACCTTTTTTTCCTGGATATCGACTTTTTTTATTTTGCAAAATCAGAATGTAACTGTATTTTAAGCCTAACTTTGATGGTAGAAATGGATTTAGCACACTCAAAAACCATTGGGGCGCCCAATATTACCAAACTTAATAACTGTAACATGGATTTTAAAAATTTTGACTGGATTTTATCAAAATCATGTCGAAAAATCATCATATTCTGACCCAAAACGTAGAATTTTTAGACAATGTGTAAAATAATACTAATTAATTAATTAATTAAAGAGACAAATTAAAAAAGACGTATCTTATCGAAAATACATAGCGATTAATGAAAGGACAATCTGATAGGGTATACAGGGTACTCCCAAAGGACCGAACACCAAGAGCAACCACTTTACACAAATGAATCACAAATCAATACACCAATGTTTGTCACGTGGTTAAAACCCTCGAGAGGGAAACAGTCCACGGCCCCAGCAAAATAGCTACTTGGAGCAATTTATTATGCAAAAGAAAGAAAGTTACATGAGCTTCTCATAATCGATCAACTAGCCAAGGACCCTCTATGCTCTTTAAATAGAGATCATAGACCAATCGGGTGTTAAGCTAGGGATCAATGGTTTGTATGATCTAAGAAAAGTTGAACCGTCGGATCACTCTATGTCTAGAACATATCATGACCGTCGAACTAGAATATTTACAAATGCATACTAATGCATACTAAAGAAACACACTTTTACCTAACGGATATATTACACAAGTTGATCTTAACTAACTCCTAAGTGTCTAAATATCCTAACATCCCCCCTCAAAAACAACTTGGGATAGGATTGAAGGACTTACAAAAGTGACACTATTAGGAGAAGGAAGGAGGCATTAGAGCCTATCCCCCCTTAAGGACACATTCCTGAACTCCTAACATAGACTGAAGTTTAGAAAACTTCGCTTCTGTAAGAGACTTGGTGAAGATGTCTGCAACTTCATCATCTGTAGAGCAATAGAGAACTTCAATAACACAATCATGAACAAGATTTCTGATGAAGTGCATGTGTAGCTCAATGTGTTTGCTGCGCTGATGTAGAATTGGATCTTTGGCAAGCTTGATGGCACCTTGATTGTCGCACCAAAGTGGAATAGGTTGCTGCTGCTTGAATCCAAACTCTGAAAGGATCTATCGAAGCCATAAAGCTTCTTGACTGGCATTAACTATGGCTCGATATTCTGCTTCTGCTGAAGAAAGAGCAAGAGCTTGTTGTTTTTTACAAGCCCAAGTGACAGGTCCAGATCCCAGACTGAAAACATAACCTGAAGTAGACTTTTGATCATCAGGATTGTCGGCCCAATCTGAATCATTGAAACCAACCAACAAAGGTTTCCCCCCTGTAGTGTAATGAATCCCAAACTGAATTGTATCTCGAATATATCGAAGTATTCTTTTTGCTGCTTTACAGTGACTTTCATGAGGAGTTTGCATATAACGGGAAACACGACCAACGGCAAAGGAAAGGTCAGAACGGGAATGAGTCACGTATAAAAGACTACCAACAAGTTGACGATACAAGGTGGCATCTACTTCAAGGGAAGTACAAGTGGCAGAAAGTTTGACTCCAGACTGGAAGGGAGAAGGAGCTGGTTTACAATCTTCCATGTGGAAGCGACGAAGAAGGTCACAAGCATACTTAGAATGGGAAATAAAGATTCCTTCTTTGGTTTGCAAGACTTGGAGACCAAGAAAATAATGCAAATGTCCTAAGTCTGACATTTCAAAATTTTGCTTAAGACTGGATTTCACATGGGTTATAAGTTTAGGGTCACTACCAGTAAGGATAAGATCATCAACATAAAGAACAAGTATGATGAGATGGTTTCCTAATTTCTTGGCATAGACATTGGGGTTAGAATGGCATCTAGAAAAACCAGTGTCAAGGAGAAAGCTATCCATTTTGGCATACCAATCTCTAGGAGCTTGCTTAAGGGCATATAAGGATTTCTTAAGGAGACAAACAAGGCTAGAGTTATTCTGAACATATCCAGGAGGTTGTTCCATGTAAATTTCCTCATGTAAATCACCATGTAAGAAGGCAGACTTGACATCCATTTTATGGAATTCCCAGTTATGTAAGGCTGCAAGGGAAAGAACAAGGCGGATGGAGTTCATTTTTGCTACAGGGGCAAATGTTTCATTGTAGTCAATCCCTTCAACTTGGGAAAAACCTTTGGCAACTAACCTTGCCTTAAGTCTTTCAACACTTCCATCTGATGCAGACATAGTTCTATAGACCCATTTACATCTGACAAGTTTTCTTCCTTTTGGAAGAGGAACAAGATCCCAAGTATCATTCGCCATTAAGGAATGACATTCTTCATCCATAGCCGCATTCCAATCTAGATTTCCTAAAGCTTCTGCAAAAGTTTCTGGATCATGATTCTCAGAAACTTGAACCAAAAGAGAAGAGGCTCGCTGAAACTAAGAACGTGTTCGACGTTGATCTCCAGGATCACCGGCAAGATCACCAGCCACTGCACATATTGAACGGACCCATCGAGGAAGTATTGGTGCTGGTGCAATTGGAGGAACATGAGCAGACGGAGGTGGATTTTCATCCTCACTGTCATCATCAGAAACTAGAGTTGGAAACCTGTCAAGGAAGCTGGAAGAAGAAGAAGAAGAAGGCACAATCGTCGAATCAGGCTCACAGGCCAAAGATGGCACACCCACCAAGTTAGGCTCGTAGGCCAAGAGATTTTCATCAAATTTAACATCTCTTTTAATGATTATATCATGACAATGTGGCTGAAGAAGTCTATAACCTTTTACATCTTCAAAACATCCAACAAATATGCACTTTTCACTTTTAGGCTGCAATGCTTTCCGTTTTTCATCCAGAATGTGAGCCCATTCTTCACAACCAAACACACGAAAGTGACTTACATCTGGTTTAATTTTACTCCATGCTTCTTTCGGTGTTATACCCTGTAAAACTTTAGTGGGTGTGCGATTAAC